>CM077163.1:10033329-10324322 GCA_039583875.1 Platanthera guangdongensis
TGGACGGGCGACTGCACGAGAGGCGAGATGGAGAGAGATGCGGAGGAGTGAAGACGAGGAAAGTCTGCGAAACGCGAGAGAAGATGAGAGTGAGATACGAGACGATCTGGAGGAGAGCGGCGAGAGGGAATTGAGGATGAGATGAGGAGGCGTGAGGAAGGGAGAGAGGATTTGAATCGAGGGAGAGGGGGAGGTGCAGATGAAGAGACGAGGAAACCCCGGCGAGAGGGAGGCGAGGAGATGGAGACTGATGAGAGGGAAAGAGAGGAGGAGAGAGGGAGATGAGGAGGAGTGGAGGGAGAGATGACGGATGCTGAGAGAGAGGAGAGGGAATGGGAGGAGAGATGAGGGAGGTGAGAGGAGAGGACGTGATTGAGAGTGATGAGATTGAGGAGAGGGGGATGGACGAGGATGAGATGGAGAGCAGATAGAGAGAGAGGAGAGAGGGGGGGAAGAGAGAGATGAGAAGAGAGAGAGAGAGAGAGAGAGGGAGAGAGAGGAGACGAAGAGAGAGAGAGACTGAGAAGAGAGGAGAGAGACGGAGAGAGAAGAGAGGAAGAGAGAGAGAGAGAGAGAGAGAGAGAGAGAGAGGGAGAGAGTGGAAGAGGAGAGAGAGATGAGAAGAAGAGAGAGAGAGAGAGGAGAGAGAAGAGAGAGAGATGAGAGAGAGAGAGGAACCGTCAGGTTGCCTCTTCGATTTCCGCCCTTTCGTTTTCCCGCTCAGTCTCCTCTCTCTTCCTATTTGCTATAAATATCCTTCTCCAGGATCGAGGCACTTTCACGCCTTCATCACTGTTCTCGCTATTTCCATGATTGGAGCTTCCGCCTACTCCTCTTCTTCCCAGCACCTCTCGCGTCCCGCTTTCCCTTCAATCTTTTTTTCTCTCCTATTTCTTCCTCCTCGCCAGCCATGGGAAAGAAGAGGGTAGAAGAAGGTGAGGGCCGCAGCCGCTGCGGGAGGCGATTTGCGGATCATGATTTCCCTCTCGACAGGCTGCCAGAGGAAGACTATACTCGCTTCGCTATCGAGTTTCTCGCCGATGGCTATCTATCTCCCCCCCCCCCCCCCACAAAGTCGGCGAGTGCGTCAATACCTTCTACCCTAATAAACTAGCTTCCCCGTCTCGCATTTTGAGGCGGGGCTGAGCTCCCCCTCTTGCCGGAAGTTAAATTGGTCTTCAAGTATTTTGGGGTTGTTCCCGCGCAGTTTCGACCCCAATGCGATTTCGATGCTGGTGCTTTCGCCAGTTACCTGCGGCGAGAGCGCATTGAATTCAGCCTGACCGTTTTTCGCAAGATGTTCATCTACCACGCGAAAGATGACGGCGTTTCCTACTTCACGGCCACGGCCTGAAGGTGTGCGAGACGCAAAACAAAAACAATCATTGGCTGACCCGCTTTGTCTTCATTCGCGGGGACTTGGGAGGCATCCCTCTCGCCCGGTGTCCCCTGCCGAGTGCTACTATGAAACTCCCAAGGTTGGAGGTGCCGAGAACGCTCTCTGCGACTTCTTCGCAGGGAAAAACTTCGAGGTCAACTTCCTCAGGCGAGACCTCGACTCGCTTCCTGCTGTCTTCCCCGGCGAAGGTATACTCCTGCCCCTTAGCATTGTAAATTTTTTGCTTTATGCTAACTGTTAGAATAACCCTTGTATTGGGCCCATGTTTCGGCCCATTTATGCTTCTTCTCCTTAGTCCCACATCTTGTATAGGATTTGTTTTTTCTCTCTCTCCTAATATTTGTATTCTCTCATTGTATTTACATAATCAATCAATATACATAAGTTTTGGGCTCTTTCTACATGGTATCAGAGCCAGGTTACGGTTCTCGCGGTCTGCCGACGTCTGACCGCGCTCTGTAATTTCTCTCTTGCGGTCTCTCCTCCGCGGCTTGCTTCGTTCTTGGGGACTGTTCCTTTCTCTTCCTCCGCGCCGCGCCCTACCCTCTCAGTCCGCTTCTTCTGCTACATCTTCTTTCTCTCTCCGTGGATCCACCTTCTAACCCCCTCGCTCCCGCTGCTTTTATAGCCTTTTGTTTCTTTCTAATTTGTGGAACCACCCTCTTATCTGTCGTTGCGGCCTCTCTCCTGCCGACCTTGCGGTCCTTTCTCTATCTCGCTGCTACTATCTGCCTGACCGTGCGGGCTGTCTGTTCTCGCCTGCATCTTGGTCGCGGTCTCCTGCACTTCTCCTAGTCGCGCGACTTGTCTCAGTCCGGCGCGACTTGTCTCAGTCCGGCGCGACTTGTCTCTGCCCGGCGTTTCTCCTGGTCGCTCCGCCTTTGGTCGCGGCCTCATCCAGCCGCTTGTGCTTTTCCACCTTGACTGGGCGGTCTCTTATCCGTTGCGACCCCTTCTTTCCGCATATCAGTCGCGTTCTGACTGAATCGCTGGTGCCACTGTGACAGTGCGGCCTTGTTCTTTTCCCTTCCCGCTCTCTTGGTCGCGGTCTCCTATCCTCCTCGGCGCGGCCTTGTCGCGCGGCCTCTTGTTCCCTCCTCGGCGTTCTTCCCTGGTCCTCTAAGGGCAGCGGCCTGTCTCTATGTCTTCCTCTGGCACTTCTCCGGCTTGGCGGTCAGCCCGCCCCTGACCATCCGGCCTGTCCACAAGACCGCTGGCTGTTCTGTCAACTCCGTGACGAGCTCCGGATAACTACCATCTCTCTTTCTGGCAAGAAGAACTTTATTCCATGGGTGCATTCTGTTCGGCGGGTTCTCCAGGCTAAGGGCCTTCTGCCGCACCTTACTCAGGCACCTCCTTCTTCCCTACGGATGACTGGCTCGTAATGACGGCCGTGTTCAGACTTGGATTCTGAACTCCTTGGATGGTGAGCCCTATCAAATGGCTATGTACCACGACACCGCCAAGGCTATGTGAGATGAGCTACATTCCTTGTATTCTGGTCGCGACAGCCTCCAGCATCTTTATGACATCCTCACTGATCTCTTCACTCTCGACACTGGCGGCGCCTCAAATATGACCTCGTTTGTCGCTCGGGCTAAAACTCTTGTGAAGCCTGGATCCAGCACCAGCTGCCCACCAACGATCTTGCTGCTCAGCGGGCTCAGAAGGAGGCTGCTTGCATTGCCATCCTTATGGCCCGCCTTCCCTCTCATCTTCAGAGTCTTCGTGCTCAGGTCCTGGCTGCTCCCACTACACCATCTTTCTCGGATGTCTGCTCCATGCTTCTCCGGGTCTCCCCTCCTCCTGATCCTCTGCTCTCACCGGCTCTTCTTCAGCATGCCCTCCGCTTCCTCTTAGCATCACCCCCCCCTCTCCATGCTCGGGGGGGCGGGGGACGCTCGCGGGGCCGTGGCGGAGGCGTGGCCGCCGGCAAAGTGCTCCTTCTGCGGGAAAGATGGCCATCTTGAGGCGACTTGTTACAAGAAAATTGGCTACCCCCCTCGCCCGACGGCTTCTGTTGTTACTGACGCTACTCCTCCGGATCTAGAGACGTCCGTCTTCAGCTCCAGCATCTCCAGGGTCTGCTCAACCCCCCTCGGCCTCCGTCGCCTCGTCTCCCACACAGGTACTGCTTGTCTCTCCCACAGCCTGGGTTGGATTGTGGACTCTGGCGCCACTCATCACATCACTTCGCAACGGCCTGCCAGTACTCGGATTTCCTTATCCGAAGTCTATCACCGTGGCCAATGGGGCGCTGGTTCCTGTCTCCGGCTCGGCGATCTTTCTATCCCCCCTCTATCCCTCTTCGTTGGCTATCATGTTCGAGTTCACCTTTTAACTACTCTCGTTGGGCGTTTACAAGTGACTTGGATTGTTCTGTTATATTCACTTCCCTTCATTTGTTATACAGGATCGGCGGACGCGGACTACCATTGGTAAAGGCCGGCTGCGGAATGGCTCTACCTTCTCGATGACTCTCCCGTCGCTCTGTCTTTCGTCTCCTCCACTGCCTGGCATCGCCGACTTGGTCATGCCCCTCTGCCAGTTCTCCAGCTGGCTCTTCCAAACCTTCCTTTTACTTCTTTTCAGTGTGATTCCTGTATTCTCGGCAAACAACCACGTTCTTCGTTTCCTTCGCATTGTACTCGGAGTGCGGCTCCTTTTGATCTAGTTCATTCGGATATTTGGGGACCATTTCGGATTCCTAGTATATATGGTTTTCGTTATTTTCTCACCTTTATTGATGATCATTCTCGCACCACGTGGCTCTACTTACTCCGAGAACGCTCCGAGCTTCCCAGGTGTTTCGGGCCTTTGTTCTCGAGACCAGGACGCAATTCCACACCACACTCAAAACTCTCCGTACTGATAATGCTCGTGAATACACAGCCAGGCCTTTACCACCTTATGTTCGGAATACAGAATTCTCCATCAAACCTCTTGCGCTTATACCCGCAACAAAATGGGGTTGCCGAACGCAAGAACCGTCATTTACTGGATGTTGTCCGCTCCTCATGGTCCAAATGCATGTTCCAAGGCATACTGGAACTTTGCGGTCTCCACTGCCTGCTTTCTCATCAATCGCCTCCTTTCCTCTGTCCTCAATTATGCGACTCCTTTCAGCATCTTGTTTCCCTCCACTCCGGCTTTCCCTCTCTCGCCCGTATCTTCGGCAGCACCTGCTATGTCCACTGCCTCGGGCCCTCCTCGGATAAATTGGATCCCAGGGCGGTGAAACACATCTTTGTTGGCTACTCCCGCACCCAGAAGGGTTATGTTTGTTACTCACCCGCTACCTGCAAGGTCACTGTTTCTGCTGACGTTACATTCAGGGAAGACGAACCGTTCTTTCCTGCTCCGTCCCCAGCTGCGCTACCACCACCTCCTCTTCCGCCGTCCTTACCCCGTCCCATTATTCCTGCTACTACACCACCACCACCACTCTCGCCTCCCCCCGCGACTTCTACCACCAAACCACCCGTTATCCGTGTCTACACTCGTCGCCCTCCCAGCTCCGTTGCCCTCTGCCGCCGACCTCTGCCATGGACACTTCGCGTCCCTCTGATCAGGTAACTCCTTCCACTGCCCATCCTCTGGAAGCTACGTCTCTCTTCATCGCCTCTCTCCACCTCTGCACACCTTTGCTACTTCTCTCTCTTCGATTTCTGTTCCTAACTCTGTGCAGGAGGCGCTACAACATCCTGGCTGGCGGGCAGCCATGGAAGAGGAGATGTCTGCTCTCTGGGCAAACCAGACATGGACCGTTGTCCCCCTCCCTCCGGGTCAGAAACCGGTGGGGTGCAAGTGGGTCTTTGTCATCAAACATGCTGCTGATGGGACGATCGACCGTCTGAAGGCTCGCCTTGTCGCTTGCGGCTTCACCCAGCAACCGGGGCTCGACTATGAGGAAACCTTTTCTCCGGTCGCCAAGCTCAATACCGTTCGGGTCCTCATCTCTGTCACTGTTCATCGCCAGTGGCCTCACTTTCAGCTCGATATCAAGAATGCTTTCTTAAATGGGGATCTCCAGGAGACGGTCTACATGCAACAAACCGCCCGGGTTTGAGACCACGAGGGAGTCTCAGGTGTGCCGCCTTCTTAAGGCTCTGTATGGTCTCAAACAATCTCCACGGGCCTGGTTTGAGAAATTCAGTAAGGTCCTTCGAGATGTCGGCTTTACTCGAAGCTCGGCTGACTTCTCGCTGTTCACTCGTCACCGACCATCAGGGACAGTCCTTCTGTTAGTTTATGTTGACGACATCATCATCACAGGAGATGACTTACAAGGGATACATGCCGTCAAAGTTCATCTAAACTCGGTCTTTCAGACAAAGGACCTGAGAACTCTGCGATACTTTCTGGGTCTTGAGGTTGCCAGGCGACCGGACGGCCCTTATTCTATCTCAACGAAAGTACTGTATTGATCTCCTTCATGATGCTGGTCTCTTAGGGTGTAAGCCTTGTGATACCCCCATGGATGTAAACCACAAGCTATGTGCTCAGGCATCTGACTCGGGTCTTCTTCTCCAGAACCCTGAATATTATCGACGACTTGTTGGAAAGTTGATCTATCTTACTGTTACCAGACCAGATATTTCTTTGCTGTTGGTCTTGTCAGTCGCTACATGCACTCTCCTCGCAAGTCTCATCTTTTGGCGGTTTGAACGCATTCTGAGGTACTTAAAAACAGCTCCGGGTCAAGGACTTGTGTACCGGACTTCCTCGTCTGCTCCTACCTTAGTGACATACTCTGATGCGGACTATGCGGGCTCTCTTGATGACCGGCGGTCTACTAGTGGTTTCTGCACATACTTTGGAGGACATTTGGTTACATGGAGAAGCAAGAAACAAGCGGTCGTTGCTCGTTCATCGGCTGAGGCAAATACCGCGCAATGACATCTGTTGTATCAGAACTAACATGGCTTGAAAGTCTTCTCACTGATCTGGGTGTAAAATTACCTTCTCATGCTCTCCTTCTTTGTGATAGCCAACGGCTATACATATCGCCAAGAACCTTGTCTTCCACGAAAGAACGAAGCACATTGAAGTCGATTGCCACTTCGTTCGAGAGAAAGTTCAAATGGAGAAGCTCGATTAAAGCATGTTCCAGGGACGAAACAAGTTGCGGATGTCCTCACAAAGCTCTTCCCAAAGCATCCTTCTATCAATGCTTGTCCAAGCTTGGTGCATACGATTTGTACGCTCCAGCTTGCGGGGGAGTGTTAGAATAACCCTTGTATTGGGCCCATGTTTTGACTCATTTATGCTTCTTCTCCTTTATTCCCACATCTTGTATAGGATTTGTTTTTCTCTCTCTCTCTCCTATATATTTTTATTCTCTCATTGTATTTACATACTCAATCAATATACATAAGTTTTGGGCTCTTTCTACACTAACTATTAACCCGCTCAGGGGAGAGGACCGTCCCTGTCCACCCCCCTTACCAGAGCAACAGGGGTCTCGCCCTGGCGAGTATGGCGGCGGAGGCAGCGAAAGAGACGTTGACCCCCGCTCCGAAGATAAGGCCTGGGACGCGGACACGGCTTCTCGTCACAGCCCAAAGAAAAGGGTGAAGAAGTCGGTGTCCTTTAAGAAAGAGAAGAAAAAGACCGCCCACAAAGAAAGGAAGGAGCTATCGATGGATCTATGTCCCCTATCTCTGTAGGAACTCCCTCACCTCGCCAACCAGCGTCTCGCCTACCCACGAGACGGTCTTGTCAGAACCAACCGCCACCACCACTGCCCAGCCCACTGGGCTCCCCTCGGCGAGGCTGGCTCCTCTAGTCACCCCGCTCCCTCCTCGCACCCCAATTACAACATGGGGCCTGTGACGGATGACGCTGCCGGCGAGCCGGTACTCTTATGGGAGAAGGACGCCAACCGCGTGTCGGTGTCCACCCTCCTTCCCTCCTGGAAGGAGCAGGACCCGCCCACCAGTCACGCCTTCTCCCTTGCTACGGGCTGTATGGTGGCCTCGGCGTTGAGCCGGCGGATATAATGAGATGTCTCGGGACCTCATTCTAAAGAGCGCCCATGCCCAGTTTCGCTCAATGGAGCTCTCGCACCGGGTCTCGCGCCGCTTGGTTTTTAACAATAAGAAGTGGAAAGAAGCGGAGGACAGCCATGCAGCGGAACGCGAGAAGTCCCGTGACCTCGAGAAGCGGCGGGGCGTCGCCGACCACCTCCTCGCGCAAAGTCAGGGTGGTGTGGTAAGCCTCCGAATCGTCGCTTCGTCAGCCTCACTCACTAGCTATTATGGTTTTTTATTGACTATGCCTTCCCGCAGGATGTCGAGACTGCCGACCGGATGCGCTCGCGCATTGAGGTATTGGAGGGAGATAACAAGAGATTGAAAGCTGAAAATACCCGCCTCGGGACAGCGCGACACCCCCTTCGAACCAATTTCCAGTTCCTTCTCGCTATTCTGCGGACGAGATCGATGCTCTCTGCCGAGATTCCAACATCAAGACAGCGGAGCTCGTTCTTAAGATGATGAAGGAGCAGGAGGTGGTTCGTGATGATGTCGAGACGGTCACAGTCCACGACCTGGTCCCCCGTTTATATGGCGAGACGGACGACAGCTCTTCCTCAAGCGGCGAGGAGTAAGGAGACGTCAGTGCCAGGGACTTCTCCCCGCCTCTTTTTTTATCTTGCCCCATACTTGTAATCATTCATGATATGGATATATAGTGAGGTGTTTTCTGTGATGTCCCTAGGGAATTTCATAATTAACTTTTTCATTATTTTCCCGTGCTTTTTCCCTCCGCTATTTCCCGGTAGTCCAAAACGTTAAGGCCTTGTCTCTTTGCCTCTACCTCGCGTGAAATCGTCAAACTCTTAACTCTCGTCTCGCCGCGAGGTCAATCCGTGATGTAAGCCTTGGAGATCCACCGCTCCTCATGACAGGTCCCTTCTATTTATGCTAGGCCTGTGCCTTGGACATGGAAGACCCACTCGCTACCGGCGAGACTCCCCCTGCCGAGTGCCGGCCAGAGGTCCTTCTTAGTCTAATTTCCGATTCTTCTATTTTCTAGAAATTCTACCAATTTTCTGATAAATATGGACACTTCTCTCTGTGAGCTCCTACCACTTGTCTTACCCCGAGTGAGCTTACAGCCCTGCCAGCTAGATGAGAGCCTGGTCAGCGGGTCTGCTCGGGGTCTCTCTCCAACCAAACCATCTTCACCCACCGAGTGAGCCTACAACCCCGCCAGCTAGATGGGAGCCTGGTCAGCGGGTCTGCTCGGGGTCTCCTCTCCAAAACTTCTCCAACCACCGAGTGAGCCTACAACTCTGCCAGCTAGATGGGAGTCTGGTCAGCGGGTCTGCTCGGGGTCTCTTCTCTAAAACTTTTCAACCACCGAGTGAGCCTACAGCTCTGCCAGCTAGATGGGAGCCGGGTCAGCGGGTCTACTCGGGGTCTCCTCGCCAAACCAAACCGTCTCCAACCACCGACTGAGCCTACAACCCTGCCAGCTAGATGGGAGCCTGGTCATCGGGTCTGCTCGGGGTCTCCTCTCCAAACCAAACCCGTCTCCAACCACCGAGTGAGCCTACAACCCTGCCAGCTAGATGGGAGTCTGGTCAGCGGGTCTGCTCGGGGTCTCCTCTCCAAAACTCCTCCAACCACCAAGTGTGCCTACAGCCCTGTCAGCTAGATGAGAGCCTGGTCAGCGGGTCTGCTCGGGTCTCCTCTCCAAACCAAACCGTCTCCAACCACCGAGTGAGCCTACAGCCCTGCCAGCTAGATGGGAGTCTGGTCAGCGGGTCTGCTCGGGGTCTCCTCTCCAAAACTCCTCCAACCACCGAGTGAGCCTACAACCCTGCCAGCTAGATGGGAGCCTGGTCAGCGGGTCTGCTCAGGGTCTCCTCTCCAAACCAAACCGTCTCCAACCTCCGAGTGAGCTACAGCCTTGCCAGCTAGATGAGAGCCTGGTCAGCGGGTCTGCTCGGGGTCTCCTCACTTCCATCTCACCTTTGGTGCCATAAAAAAGGACACCTACACTCTTCTCACATCAA
Organism: Platanthera guangdongensis; assembly: GCA_039583875.1. Lineage (NCBI taxonomy): Eukaryota > Viridiplantae > Streptophyta > Magnoliopsida > Asparagales > Orchidaceae > Platanthera > Platanthera guangdongensis. The sequence continues at coordinate 10,042,752 of CM077163.1, forward strand.
AAGAGCACATCAAAATTGCAAGTGTTGTATAACAATAATAAAAAATGTAATGAGCGCGAAAAGTGTTACGGGTAAAATCTCTTTAAATCATCACCACTTCGGGCGCGATCGAGGGATACCCCGTCCACATCCTGGAGGTGGTACCCTCCCGACTTCAAGACCTCTTTTACTACAAAAGGACCCTCCCAATTGGGATTGAGCTTCCCTACGGAGGCCCCTCTATCTGCGGCGTCCACCTTTTTGAGGAGCAAACCCCCCTTCTCGAACTACCTGATCCTTATATGCTTGACGAAGTACCTCGCCATTCGGCGCTTGACCTCCTCCTGCCGGACCATCGCCAAATCCCTGAGCTCTTCCACGAGATCCAGAGAGAGTCTCTGCTCTTCCTCGTTCTCCGCTCTCCATCCTTCGTCTCCTTCCTTTGCAACAGCTACTCTTGGTGATGTGACTGCAAACTCGATGGGTATGACAGCCTCCGGACCATGAGAGAGTTTAAATGAGGTCTCTCCCGTGGCAGTATTTGGTGTGGTTCTCAAGGCCCAAAGGACCGAAGACAGCTGCTCAACCCAGCTTCCCCTTAAATTTTCCACTTTCTTTTTCAAAAGATTGACAATGATCTTGTTGGCTGCCTCCACCTGCCCGTTACTTCGTGGATGATGAAAAGAAGCAAAACGGAGATCTATTCCCAAACGGATGCAGAAATCAACGAATTCGCTACTTGCAAATTGTGGTCCATTGTCCGTCATAATGGCCAGCGGTAACCCATGCCTGCAGATGATCTCCCCCCATACAAAATTCTTGACCACCTGCGATGTCACCTTAGTCAAGGCCTTCACCTCCAGCCATTTTGAAAAGTAGTCCACCATGACTAGCAGAAATTTCCTTTGGCCACTTGCTTGGGGAAAAGGACCTACCAGATCTAGCCCCCATATAGCGAAGGGCCAGGGAGCTGTGATTGTCCGCAACCTCTGGGCTGGAAGGAGTTGGAGGGGGGCGAACTCCTGGCATTTTGACACCTTTTTGCAAACTCCTCTGCATCTTTCCTGAGAGTAGGTCAGAAGTACCCCTGTCTCAGCACCCTTCCTTCTAAAGTCCGGCTCCCCGAGTGACTCCCGCATTCTCCCGAGTGAATCTCTTCCAAAACCTTTGGAACCTCCCCCTCTGACACGTATCGAGCCAACAAACCCGACAGTGTCTTGCGGTACAAAACTCCATCTTTCAACAGGTAGTACGCTGATTTGTACCTGGTATGCTTCTTGTCGAGTTCTCTCGCAGGCAGCTGTCCCGAGGTCAGAAAGGTGATGAAGGGGTCCATCCAAGACCCTTGCTGGCATACCTCCATGAGCTCCCCTTCCTCTATGGACGGCCTGAAGAGCTCCGTCATTGTTCCTCCGGCTCGAGGGCCATACTTGGCGAGCTGTTCAGCCTGAGTGCTCTCCTCCCTCGGGATGTGCCGAATCGAAAAACTTCGGAATTGTCTGATGATGTCCTTGACCTTCCCTAGGTACAGCTGGAGGGTGGGCTCCCTTGCCTCGAACTCCCCTTTGACCTGGCCCGCCATCACCATGGAGTCCGTCGAGACCTCATTGTCTTGTATGCCCAACTCCCGGGCTAACCTGAGCCCTGCGATGATCGCCTCATATTCCGCCTGGTTGTTGGTGATCGTGAAGTGAATCTTCAAGGCCTGCTCAATCCTGGTCCCCTCTGGACTTACCAAGATCATTCCTCCTCCAAAGGAATTTCTTCCTGACGCTCCATCTACCATCATCTTCCAGGCCACTCGAGGGGATGCTTCGGTCCCTTGGACCTCGACTACGTAGTCCACCAGAAAGTTGGTCACCGCCTGCGCCTTGATGGTAAGTCGGGGAATGAAAGCGAGGTCGAATTCACTGAGCTCTATTGACCACTTGGTCAGCCTCTCGGAGTGTTCCACTCCTTCCAAGATGCGACAGAGGGGGCGATCCGTCACCACCTGAATAAAATGAGCCTGAAAATATGGTCTGAGCTTCCGGGCTGAGACGATGAGAGCAAACGCTAATTTTTCAAGAATGGGGTACCCGAGCTCCGCCTTCTTTAGGGCCCTGATCACGTAATAGATCAAAAATTGCTTCTTCCCTTCCTCTCGCACAAGAACCGAGCTCACAGCCTCAGTCCCTAATCCCAAGTATAAGAACAAGACCTCTCCTTCCCTTGGCCCTTGGAGTAAAGGTGTCTGGGTGAGATGTTGCTTTAGAGCCTGAAAAGCCTTCTCGCATTCAGGAGTCCATTCGAATTTCTTGCCACCTCTCAATGTACGGAAGAAAGGCGAGCATCTCTCCCCGGCTCGAGAGAGAAACCTGCTTAGCCCGGCCAGCTTGCCGGTGAGACGTTGAACCTCCTTGGCGTTTCTAGGAGACTCCAACTCTAGGATTGCTCTCACTTTATCAGGGTTTGGCTCTACTCCAGATGGGGTGAGAAGATGCCCCAGGAACTTTCCCCTATTGCCTCCAAACACACATTTTAGGGGGTTGAGTCTCATTTTATATTTTTTCAAGGTCTCAAAGGTTTCCTCAAGGTCCAGGACATGAGATTTGAGGTCCCTGCTTTTGATCATTAAGTCATCCACATACACCTCGAGGTTCCTTCCTTTCTGTTCTCGGAAGATCCGATCCATCATTCTTTGGTAGGTTGCCCCCGCATTTTTCAACCCGAAGGGCATCATATTAAAACAGAAATACCCATCCTCCGTGACGAAGGTGACGTCCTTAACATCTGGAGGATGCATGCGTATTTGATGGTATCCAGAAAACGCATCTAAGAAACTCATAAAAGAGAAACCGACGGCTGAGTCAATCATTGCGTCAATCCGAGGCAGGGGGTAACAATCCTTAGGACACGCTTTATTTAAAAGAGAGAAATCCACACACATTATCCATCTACCCTCCCCTTTTTTAACCATTACCACATTACTTACCCACCCCGGATACTTACATGCGGACCCAAACCCCGCCTTAAGTAACTTCTCTACCTCCTTTCTAATAGGCCCGACCATCTTGGAGGCGATGACCCTCTTCTTCTGTTGTACTGGGCGAGTGTTGGGGTCGAGGTTGAGGCGGTGACAAGCTACGTCCGCATCAACCCCGGGCATGTCTGCGGCGCTCCACGCGAAGACGTCAATATTTTTCTGCACGCAGCCCTTGATCTTCTCTCGGTCTTCCGGGCTGCGTTCGCCGCTGATCTTTACCTTCTCCTTTCTCCCTTCCTTGGTGCGAATCTCCACCTCGAGTACCTCCACGGCCGCCTTCAGCCTTGATGGCTCTTCCTCTCCTTCCTGCTCTTCCAGCGCGTCCTGTTCTCTGGCTTCGTCTTCTGTGACAGCCATCACCATTTCTTCCCCAAGCTTTTCCATCTCCCACTTGCTCGCGTCATCTCCTTCCTGTAATGAGGCTCTTCTTTTCTCCAGTCGGGCCCCCCTCCTGGGCGACCCTCCCGCTTCCTCCATCTTCCTCTTCTCTTTCCTCCTCCTTTCATCCTCCTTTGACTCCCCTTCCTATTCCCCCTCGATCTCTCCCTTCTCCTTTCCAACCATCTCTAGCTCCCCCGCAATGCCACTAACCATCACCACTTCTCCCTCTCCTCCAACATCTTCCTCCTCTCTCGCTTCTACTATCCCCATCTCTTCGTGTTTCTCTCCCGCCATTTCTGGCTCCCCCGCAATGCCACCAACCATCACCCCTTCTCCCCCTCCTCCAACATCTTCCTCCTCTCTCGCTTCTACTTTGCCCCCAAGCTCCTGTTGCCATCGTTGCATCCTCTTCTCCATTTCTTCAGCGTCCCCCTGCCAGGAGATGATGTTCACTGCCGTCACGTAGCACTCCCTTGCAGCCTTCGGATCCCCTCGCACTCTGATTTGAGTTCCTCCGGAGTTTAACTTCAAGCACTGGTGAAACGATGATGGAACACATCTGAAGGCACTGATCAAGGGGCGCCCAAAATGGCGTTGTAGCTACTGGGGGCATCCACTATGACAAAGCGACAATTTCGGGATAGCCCCCCCAGGGTTACTTGAAGTCCCACTCCACCCTCGACTTCTTTCCTCTCTTCTGAGAACCCAAACAATGGTCCATCCGCCGCCAGCACCCTCCGGGCCTCCACCCTCATCTCGTTGAATGCCTTCTTAAAAATAACGTTCACGGAGCTCTCATTGTCCACTAGGATCCGTGACACTGTAAAGTTCTCGATGGCGGTTTGTATCACCAGCGCGTCGCAGAAGGGGTCCTCATGGTCTGGCATGTCCTTGAAAAAGTGATTTTCTCATCTGGAGGAGGGGATTGCGACGTCGAAGCTACGCTTCGACGATATATAGTGTGAAGGCTTGCCTTTCGGGCTGCCTCTATCCCCACCCCTCCATGAATTACTCCAATTCCCCCTCGATCTCCTACATCCGTTCGATCTACACATCGATCCTCTTCTCCTGTACCCGTCACTTCTTCTATCCGTATCGGTCTCTGCTGCTCTCCTGCTCCTCTAGTCCTCCTCATCTCCAAGAAATCTGGGCAGGTAGCCGTTGCGTGACCTTCCTCCTCGTGGAAGTCACAATATGGCAACGCTACTTCTCCCTCTTGCCTCCCCTCCTGAGGGTTTCTCCTTCTCCCAGCTCCTACTCTTCCCCTCTCTCGGCCTCTGCCTCTACCTCGGTCGATTGTCATAGCCTGCTGCGGAGGGGGCAGGGGTGGTCTATGACCGTACCCCCACCCTTGTTGGTGAAATCTTCCCGGTCCTCCCTGTTGGTTCCTCCCCCCGTGGGGAAATCCTCTCCCTTGTCCTGGGGCAGGGCCCCCCTGTTGTCTCCATCCCAGCTCTTGATATGTCGGCGCCCTCGGCTCTTCTCTTCTCCTCGCTTCCTGTTGCCTACCCCCTGACTCCCTCGACTCCACCTCTGTAAGCCTTGCCAACTTTTTTGCAAAAGCGGGATTTGCCGCCTCCATCGCTATTTCCTTCGCCGCCTTCTCTATCAACCCCTCAAAAGACAGCGGCGCCTTCCGGGTGAGGCTCATTTTGAAGAAACGTTCCCGTAGTCCCACGGTAAAGGTCATCTGGAGGGCAAACCCCGACACCTCCTGTATATCCAAGATCTCCTCTTGGAACCTATCCACGTACTGAGCTAGGGATTCATCTGCCCTCTGCTTAATCAAAAAGATTGACTCCGGGTTCTTCGTTCTCTTCTTCGAAGTCGAAAACCGTAGCTAGAAGCTCCTGCTCAGGTCCTCGAAGCAGTATATCGAGCCTGTCGGGAGCTGGTGAAACCAGTCCCTAGCCTTGTCCTTTAGAGTGATGGCAAAAAGCGGCATTCAAACGCGTCCGTCATGGGCCTGATCGAAACCGCGTTCTCAAACCACTGCAAGTGATGATGGGGATTATCTTTCCCCACATAGTAGTTCATTTCGGGTTCCCGGAACCCTTCCGGGACGGGAGCCGACAGGATCAGCTCACAAAAAGGCGACCCTCTCGCCACCGGTCTCGCCCTCCCTACTCGCGCGACGACCTCCCCTGGCGAGATGGTATTCGCCGGGCTTGGGAACAGCTCCCTTCCTGCCATGTCTCTCCCGCTCCCTTCCGCCATCACCTCCTTCCCCGGTCTCCTCCCCGGGGCATCTTCCCCTACTCGCGCCGAGACGAGCTCTTCTGGCGGCGCGAGAGCAGGCACCTGAGGCAGTGGGGTTGAACAATCTCCCTGTCGCGAGATCCCTTGTAGCAAGTCCATGATCCCCTTGATTGAAGCCATAAACTCTTCTCTTCCGACAAATCCTCCCGGGTTTTCTGACCCTTCTCCTTCTCCTTCTCCGTGACCTTCCGCCATGTGGTTGCTCAAGGTTCTTCTCTGAGGGCTGCGTTCTACGCTCACCGCACCAAAAATGTTGGAACTAGCTTTCTGGTCTCTCCTAAAATTCGAAACTGTGGATGCAGCCCACAAGTACTCTTCTTGAACTACCCTCCCGACGTGAGTCGGAGACTTGGAAACAGACCGATGGGTCTCAGCTCGAAGGTCCCACCTCTTTCCCTGAAGAAACTAAAGATCTTCCCCTCCCTAGCCAATGCTGAGCTAGGTGTCTGTGAGGAAGAAAGTGGAAAGGTTCAACAACCATCCCAGGCACCTTATCGGTCTATTTATAAGCCTCTGAATCTGATCTGCAAATATCCATTCTGAACTAACCTGAAATGACCAAAATACCCTGGGCTGGGTCTGCCAACAGCCAAACTCCGCTTTTCTGGAGGGCTATACGCAGACCTCCAGGGGTAAAAGTGTAAAATTACCTGGGGCAAAAAGGTAAAATCCCCTAGGGGTAAAAAGGTAAAAACATCTCTTCTCCCATGTGGCGAGTGGGGAAAATGACTGACGGAGTGACGGGCGAGACGACCCCCTGTTCGTCTCGCCGACCTCTCGCCCTATAGGTCATCTCGCCTCCTAGAGCCCTCTCGCCCCACGGGGCGTCTCGCCTACTTCAGAGGACCCCCCATCTCGCCCTCTGCAGATAGGCCTCCTGGTCTCACTCGCCTATCAAGTTCATCTCGCCGGCCTCCCTCTCTCGCTCGCTGAGCCACCTTTCACGAGCCTAAGGTTGTACACTATTTATCATCTTCCCCAACTAGTGCTTTGAGAAGATCAAACCTTGCTGATCTATGGAAGTTCCTAGATCTGAAAGCTGACCTAAATCCGTCTACACCGCTTGTTTTCAGATCTAGAATGCCAAAAGCCCGTGTTTTTTCCGCTCTTCAGTTCTCAGTTCGTTTGGCATCTAGAGTAGGATCTTGGACAGGAAATCCAAAGGAGCAACCATTGATGAGTGTTGTAGATCAGGCCTTCTTCAGTTGACTCTTAACTGATTTTTGGTGTATTATGCATGATCAAATCTCATGCTCATTTACATATACAAATATCTATTATGATGAATATGAGGGCCCATTCATTTCGCCGGTTTTGGTATGCAGGTTTTGGTTTTACTTAAATAAAACTAAAAATCAAATTCGTTTTAGGCTTTTTGAACCGAGATTTTGGTTTTATACAAAAACCGGTCGGTTTTCAGCGCTTTAAAATTTCACGAGCCCTAAATCTTACTTCCATACATCGGTTTTCATCCGCCGCTGTTTTCTCCCTCCCGATCGAGTGAACAGTCTCCGTCTTCCTCCTCGCCCACGCTTCCACGACGGCAGCAGGAAACTCCGGCGACGACACACGAAACTCCCGCGACCACCACCGACGTCGACTACCAATTCCTGTGCCGTCTTCCTCTCCGTGCTCCGACGACTTCGCAGCCTCCTCCGAACCGGTTTAGGTTTTATTTCTTCCTCCTCCAGCAAATGTTATTTTTAGGTTTACGAATTTTGCTCGATCTTTATTCCAGCACTGCAGTTCGCTCGATCTTCATATTTTCACTGTTATTTTACTAATGACTTACCTCCATACATCGATTTTCAGATCTTTGTTGTATGATCAGTGTTATTGATATGCTTGCCGCCGACGAAATCTAATGTGAGTGTTTTCTGGTTATGCCAGAGATTCTTAGGAGGGATTGGTTACGCGTGCACTTGGACGATTAGTTTTTTGGCCGCGACATAAATATGGTGGATTGTATCTTTTTGATATGTAAAACTTATATCATGATGATTGTATGTTTTTTGATGCGTAAACACTATGGTGGTTTTAAGTTTTTGATGTGTGAAAACTTTATATCATGGACGATTAATTTTTTAATGATGTTTAAAATGTTTGTTTATATAAGTTTAATTTTTTTTATTACTTTAAAAATCAATTCCTGTGCCCGAAAACCTTCCTACAGACGAACATGAATATTGTCATTTATCAATTTCTGGGCCTGAAAACCTTCATGCAAACGAACAACAGAATTGGTTTTGACAGAAAACTAAAACCTTCTAGTTTTTAGTTTTCAAACAAAACCAATTCCTGCGAAACGAACAGGGCCCGAGTGTTTTTCAAAACAGGGATTGCTAGTTAACTCATAGTTATAAATCATTTTTATACATCCTTACTTTGGATCACATGATACATAAATATTTATGTTAAAACAATATCAAAAATATGAAAGTCTTGCTTGGTGCCCGAGTCGAACGAGAATCCTGGGTCCGCCACTGGTCCTATCTAGACACAAATCAAACCTAACTAATGTGTAAGTAGCTTAATGGAATATTCTAATTTTTAGTATTATTAGTTGTGGTTTGGTTATGCTCTGCAATGTTGCAATTGTCATATAAAATTGTAATAATTACAAGAATAACTTGGTGTTTTTTTTTCATTAGGTATATTAAATTTTACTTCTATAATGGAAGATTATTCTAGAAAATACAAGAGTGAGTCATATTATACTTGATGAAATAATATTAAACAAAAGATGAGAAACATGTGATGACAATATTTTTTCACATTATTAGTTAAAAATATATTTTTGATAAAAAATCAATACAACAACACTCGAGCCTTCATCCCATTATAGTGGGGTCAGCTATATGGATCCTTTGTCTCCATTGTGTCCTATCTTTAGTCATAATCTCACTAATGCCTAAGTACATAATGTAGACTCTCACATGCCCAGTGACTAGACTCTCACAATGCCTAACAGTTGCCTCTAATGGTCTCCTTTGTACGTGTCCAAACCATCTTAGTCGAGCTTCTCGCATCTTCTCTGCAATTTGTGCTACTTATGTCTTATCCCTGATACATTCATTCCTATTTTTATCCAGTCTCGTGTGTCCACACATCCACCTAAGCATTCTCATCTTCGCAACTCCCATTTTTTTTGCTCATGTACAAAAAATCAATAATGAACCACTCAATTTTTTTGTTAAACTGAAATATGAAGATTGTGTTCACAGGATTTGAAGTCTCAGATAAAGGATGCTGTGGTACAGGAGAACTGGAGGCTGCAGTATTCTGCAATCCTACTTTACCTACCTGCCAAGATGACTCCAAATATGTATTCTGGGATAGCTATCACCCTACTGAAAGAGCTTATAAAATCATAGTAGATTATCTGCTGCAAATGAACCTCAAATATTTAATGTAAATTAAGATAATATGTGTATATCATGTATGGAGTTTGTGTATATTATGTCTATTTTTATTTGAGTAAAGTTTTTTTTAAATAGAATGTTATTTTATGTATATGTATGAAATTTAAGATCATGTCTAATTAGTAAAGTTTGGTCATAGTTTGCAAATTATTAGGTAAGTATGAAATTAATACATGAGAACAAATATGATATTTAGTATGATTCAAAATAAGAGCATTAAATTAAGGCTTCATTTGTTTCGGCGGTGGCGGATCGATCCGGCGGGTGGAAACGGAGTGTTCGAAACGGAGGGGGAAGGTGGCTGCTCCAAACGGAGCTTTTTGGGGCGTTTCTCAAGGTGGACGGGTGGAAACGGAGCAAACGCCGCCGGAGGTTCATTTGTTTACCCGCCTTCCGTTGGCGTTTGCCCAAAACGGAGCTCCGAAACGCCCAAACAAATAGAGCCTAAGTTGTTTAACAATTTATGGTGTAGTTCGAACATATTAAGTCTTTTTTCACCACCAATGGTTTAGGCTCCGTTTGGGAGGACTTATTTTCATCGGTCAAGCGGTTACGGGCTCATGAACCAGACCTTAAAGTTGTAACCGCTTGACCGGTGAAAATAAGTCCCTCCAAACGAAGCCTTGGTCTTTTATCTATCTCCGACCAAACGATCATTTAACTTCCATAGGACCTTCACTCTTCACAGAAACTTGAATGCTTGGTTTGGGATGATAAGATCACTTTTTGGCCATTTTCTCGGTTGATTTTAGTACTTACAACATCTACCATGAAAAACTATATCGAGTTCCGTCGATCAGGCGAAAAAATCGCACCTGGTGGGAAAAAAATGCTCGTGCGGACAAATTGCGCTTTGGCGAAAAATTCGCGTCCAAGGGAAAAATTTATGTCTGGGCTGAAAAATGCGGCCGTGCGGAAAAAACACGCCCAGGCAAAAAAACATGTCCGAGCGGAAAAAACAGCGGAAAATCACGCCTGGACGAAAAAACAGCTCTATACGATTAGCCGCAGATCAAATATGTCTATTCGCAGACTTAAAAAACATCAATTAGATGCAGTTCGAATTTCTTTTAGTTGAGGCACGAGCCGCACGAGCGGACAGAAGGGGGGCTAAATAGTCATTTTCCAGAAAACAGCGAATTTACCACACATTTCAAATTTTATTAATATTTTTGTTCTAATTTCTTTAGTTTTTAAAAATGATGTGGATGGAGCCTCATTTATATAAGAATGGGTGTGCACTTAGCCATCTCTCCCATGGTCCATCCAATTGTGGAGATCATGGGTTTGACTAGTCAACCCACTCCCCCCATGATCTCCATCATAATAGGAGAGATCATGGCGGCCTCCCATTCAACAACTACCGTCGGCCGCCGGCTGCGGGCCGCACGCCGACCGCCGTCGCCGCCTGCCGCCTCCGCCCGCCTCCGCTCTCCACCGTCGGCCGCCCGTCGCCGTCAACCGCCACTGCCACATGCAAGTTGGCCACCGTCTGATCGTTACTGGGCATCGGTTGCAGTCCGATCCGGTGGGTAACCACCCACTAACTCACTAAGTTGGTGGTGGGGCCCGCCATAATCCTCTCCAGGAGGCTATAAAAGGAGCCCCAGGGCCTCCTCATAATGGACCTTTTGGCTCCTGGTCATCTTCTTCCTCAGGTCAGAGCTATGCCAGATTCCTCCCTCAGGCCATCCTCTAGCCACCTCGAGCCATCGCAAGCCACCACAAACCACCAGAGCACCACCAGCCGGAAAACGCCCAAGTCCCAGAGCGAGCAGAGGAGGAAGAAGACGATCCCTGCAAGTAGGCGCGCGACGGACCCGCCAATCCAAGCTACAGAGCACCAGTGCCGCCACTCGAATTTTAGTACCCAAAATGCTCCCGCGACGCAGCTTGTTGCTCGTGGTGAGCTGTAGTATTCTTCTCTCACCTCAAGTTGTCACGGGAGCGGCCTGTCTCCCTGATTCTCCAAACGCACTGTAACCGCAAGCAGCTAGTGGATTTTGACCGGCACAGATCCGACCACGTGATTTTTTACCCAATTGAGGGGTTTTCCCACGTCATCACATCTTGAGTCGATCTTTCCTTTTCTCTGACTGTGTGTGTGCTCGACTGCCCCGCAAGCTAAGGCGGACCAATTGAATCCGGTCCGACTGGGGCATCAAGTTAGCCCGCAACAGTTTGGCGCCGTCTGTGGGAATTTCGATTCCCAACATCCTTCAGAAGTCAAGACCTCCCTCTTTACAATATCCAAGCTCTGCTTCAATGTCAAAAAGAAGTGTCCGCACAGCTGAAGGATCTGTCCCCGAAAGAAATACTTAACCAGCACGCTCCCACTTTTTGGTGGACATGCCATTGACCGTAGAGGCCGCTTCCGCTCCTGCCACCGCCCTCGAGGGGCGAGTTTGACAAATGGAGGAGCAGCAAACTGAGATGCTTGCTCTGCTCAGGACTCTAGGAGCGCCTCCTGCTCCTCCTCTAGCACCAGATAACCCGCTGTCGCCAAGTCATGGCAGGGCGCAAGAAGCTCCAAGACAAGAGGCGCCCGAGGAATACTCTGACGTCGCCAGCTCCACTCACCAGGTCCGTGGAGGAACTGAAATTGAGCAACACCGCCACAACTAGGGAGACGAGGCCCGACTTCCTCCACTTGAGAGGTTTATCCAGGAAGAGATTCGGGAAGTGATTGCAGAAGAATACCGGCAAGCCGGTCAATGGGACATTCATATTCGCCGACCATTCTGCCAAGGCTCCCCCCTCGCACCACAAATCCCGGCCCATCCAATTCCTCATGGTTTTAAGTTGCCGAACATCGAGACGTTCGATGGAACCGACGATCCGTTGGAGCATATCAGCCACTTCACTACCATTATGAGGATCTACAATGTGTCTGATCAGTTACTCTGCCAAGTGTTCCCAACCACTCAAGGAGAAGGCTCGCACGTGGTTTCACTCCTTGAGGGTGGGCACCATTCCCAACTTCACAGAGCTATCAAGACAGTTCGCGGATCAGTTTATAGAAAATCGGAGGATCATCTGCGACCCTTCCAACTTATCAGGTATCCGTCAGAATGAAGGGGAGTCTTCGAAGGACTTCTTCCACAGCTTTTCTACAGAAGCCCGCCAAATCCCAGGTGTCGACCCAGAGCTGTTAAGAGGGGTGTTCCTTGGGGGTCTCCGTCCTAGCAGTTTCTATTCTGCATTAATGAGGGAAACCGTCCCTAGCTACTCCGATCTCGTACACCGTATAGAGGCGCAGATCGCGGCCGATGAGACTATTGAAGCACATCGTCAACAGTTCGACAGGAACCAGAAGCGTAAGAGGGGTCGGCAACCTCTTCCCTTCCTCAAAGAGCGACCCCACGACACGGCTGCCGGAGCCGCTCCCTTGGGGCTTCCCGGGCGACGATCACCCTGCGCGACAGAGGCCACGCATGAGAGTTCCCGCTAATCCCGCGCACCGTGCTTGCATGATTAATCTCGAGGTTGCCGCACGGGATTAAATTCTCGCGCAGGCAAATCCCGCGCGGGATTGATCCCGCTAATCACGCGCAGGATTAAATTCCCGCGCGGGATTACATTCCAGGGCGTGTAATCCCGCGCGGGATTACAGTCCCGCGCGGGCGCGGGATTACATTCCCGCGCGGGATGCAAATCCCGCTAATCACGCGCGGGATTAATCCCGCTAATCACGCGCGGGGATTAAATTCCCGCGCGTGTAATCCCGCGCGGGATTACATTCCTGCGTGGGCGCGAGATTACATTCCCGCGGGGGATGCAAATCCCGCGCGGGATTAATCCCGCTGATCCCGCGCAAGATTAAATTCCCGCGCGAGATTACATTCTCGCGTGCGTAATCCCGCGAGGGATTACATTCCCGCGCGCGTGGGGGATTACGTTCCCGCACGTGATAGTGGTCCCGTGCGGAATTACATTCCTGCGCACGCGGGATTAATCCCGTCTGCGCTGGATTAATTCCGATCCCGCGCAGTAAGCGTAAGCAGAACGCGTGCACCTCTCAGTGTGCGCTTCCTGCTGCATGCGCCTGCTCTCGTGAACTGGTGCGCGCGCGCTCGCCCAGCGCACGCACGGTCAGGGGCGCACGCTCGCCTAGCGCACGCGCGGTCAGGGGCGCGTGCGACAAAATGCGCGCTGTCGCATGACTTGATCCGTGCGCCTCCTCGCGTGCCCGCGCATTGGCCGCCGCCTCGCTGTCTCTCTTTTGGGCGCACTGACGCTTCCTCTTGTCGTCCTCCTCTCTCTCCCTCAGAAATCTTTTTAACATGTCATTATCAAGGCGTGTCGGGCGCCGCTTTCTGATGTTTCTAGCATGCCGCTCGCCGCCGTCATAGTCAAAGATAATGAGAGGAAATCCTTGCTCTCTCGCTTGTACCAACCTTCGACAGCAGAGGATTTGTGGGGCAAAAATGTTGGAACCAGCTTTCTGGTTCCTCCTAAAGTTCGAAACAGGATGCAGCCCTCGCGTACTCTTCCTGTGCTATCCTCCTGACGAGAGTCGGAGACCTGAAAACCGACCGAAGGGTCTCAGCTCGGAGGTCCCACCTCTTTCCCGGAAAAACTAAAGATCTTCCCCTCCCTAGCCAATGCTGAGCTAGGTGCCTGTGAGGAAGACAGTGGAAAAATTCAACAACCTTCTCAGGCACCTCTATCAGTCTATTTATAGGCCTCTGAATCTGATCTGCAAATATCACTTCTGAATTAACCTTAAATGACCAAAACACCATGGGCTGGGTCTGCCAACAGCCAAACTCCGCTGTTCTGAAGAGCTATACGCAGACCTCCAGGGGTAGAAATGTAAAATTTCCTGGGGCAAAAAGGTAAAATCCCCCTTGATGGTAAAAAAGGTAAAGACATCTGTTCTCCCATGCGGCGAGTGGGGAAGGTACTAACGGGCGAGAAGACTGCCCTGTCCGTCTCGCCGGCCTCTCGCCCTGTAGGTCATCTCGCCTCCTAGAAAGATCTCGCCCACTAGGAGGTCTCGCCTACCTCAGAGAATCCCCCATCCCGCCTCCTGCAGGCAGGCCTCCTGGTCTCACTCACCTATCATCTCGCCAGCCTCCCCTTCTCGCTCGTTGGGCCACCTCTCGCGAGCCCAAGGTTGTACACAATCCCCGCTCTTTTCGAGGTTGCCCTAACCTCGAAAAGATAAGTCCAACCGAGGCTCGCGACGCTGGGATTCACTTATGAGAATCTTCGGTTCCCCCCCCCCCATGGGGCCTATAAATATGAGTTCCCAGCTTTCATTAGGGTCCCTTTTTGTCTTCCTTCATTTCCTCGTCCTTCAACATGTCTCATAGTCAGAGTTTTCGTGAGCGTCTCGCGATGGTGTGAAAGTGAAATAAGGCCAACATGGCTTCCCTTTTCCCGGACCTGGGGCGTAATCCTCCCTCAGCCCCTCCGCCCTCTCGCCTGAAGAAGATTGTTGGGTACATTGTATTAAATGTACCAGATTTGAAGAAGCCTCACCCTGCTCAATGATATACATCATGGTGTATTTGATGTGTTTTGAGTTGATGTGTGCAGGTTAAGTAATTGCATGGAAAGCTTAAAAGTTTCTAAGTCCATGTGTCGACACCTAGAAGAAAAGTGTCAACACTTAAGAAGACTTGTGTCGACACCCAGAGAAGCTGTGTCGACACTTGGAGTAATTGTGTCGACACCAGGAAGGCAGTGTCGACACCAGAAGCAAAGTGTCGACACATACAGGCAGTGCCGACAAACAATGAAGAAATGTCTATAGTATCAGTGTCGACACGTAAAAGCAGTGTCGACACCCAGAGGAACTTTGTCGACATCAAAGGTGTCGACACTAGGAAGCTGTGTCGACACTCAGCAAACATCAACAAAGTTCAAGTACAAGTGTCGACACTAGGAGGTTGTGTCGACACTCAGCAAAAGTCTCAACACATGAAGAATGTGTCGACACAAAGGAGCTGTGTTGGCACTCAACAAACTTCAACAAAAGTTCAAGTACAAGTGTCGACACTAGGAGCTGTGTCGACACTCAGCAAAGTTTCAAGACATGAAACATGTGTCGACACACAGGAGATGTGTCGACAATCAACAAAGTTCAACACAAGAAGGTTTGTGTCAACACAAAGGAGTTGTGTCGACACTCAGCAGAAATCAGATAAAGTATTGAAGAAGTACTTGTGTCGACACCTTCAATCAGTGTCGACACATTCAACAGAAGGCTTGTGTCGACACACAGAATCAATGTCGACACATTCAGAAGAAGCTGTGTCGAGATACAGATACAACAACACAAGGAGTTGTGTCGACACCAACAAGGCTAGTGTCGACACTTAGTCTACTTGTGTCGACACTTAGTCTATCAATGTCGACACTTAAAGACTGACTGTCTCGACTCTTTCAGACAGTTACAGAAAATTCAAGAAGTGACTGGATGACTTGACAGCTGCCATTCCAGCCGGTCAACTGCTACTGTCATAGCTGTCAGAAGTTAGTTAGAAACCGGATCAGCCGGTCACCATGAAGAAAGCCTATATATAGGCTTATTCCTTCAACAGAATGGAATGGACATAGAGCAATCACTGAAGTAATCTAACAACACTAAAAGAAGAAGATCTTCAAGTGAAGATCTATGAAGTTGGAGAGAGAGAGAGCTCCTTCTAAGAAGACAGCTGTTGAACCAGGCTGTGAAGAAAGTTTCAGATTGAGATCTGATTCTTAAGTCAGCAGTGATTGAAGATCATCTGCATAGAGTTTCAACCCTGCTGTGTTCTAATTCAAGAAGCTTTGAAGAAAGCCAAGGGAGCTTGATCTCAGCAAAGTTCTTCCAAGAACTCATCAAGAAACCAGTCAAATCTTCTCTCTCATTCTGAGTTGTGGTTATATACTTTGTAATTTTTATTTCTTGTAGGATCCTAAGGGATCTGAGTTGTAAGCCTGGAATTATAAAGGCTGAGTGGTAGAGCCTGTGTGCCTGAGTGTAGGAGATTCATTTCTCTGAGTGTAAGCCTTGTTGAGGGCTGAGTGTAGGCCTTGTTGAAGGCTGAGTGTAGGTCTTTGTGAAGACTGAGTGGTAGGGTTGTGTGCCTGAGTTGTAGGAGTGGGATCACTCTGAGTTGTAGGAACCTGTTTGGGGTTCTGAGCTGTAAGATCTGAGGATCTGAAGAGTAGTGGAGAAGTTTGGCCGAATCTAGTACACTACTAGATAGGCGAAGGGGGAAAGTGGATGTACCCAGACCTTGGGGAACCACTATAAAATCTGTGTGTTCTCTGTGTGTGCTTTATTCTGTGATTGCTGTGGTGTATGTGATGTCTTGCTACTGTATTGCTGTGAAGAATTGCATATAATTCTGTGTTTCTGCCATCAAAGTTTAAAAAGATTAAGTGCACCTATTCACCCCCCCCCCCCTCTAGGTGTTTAGGCACTAGTTCTTTCAAGTGGTATCAAAGCGAGGTTACTCAAAAAGGACATAACAGTCTGAGTAAAGATCCTGTTGGTAGATTCAGTATAATCAAGAATCAAGAAAATGGGTTCAATAGAGAATCACAAAGAGTTAGGATCCATGAAGTTACCAATCTGCAGAAAGGAGATATTTGACATTTGGAAAGAAAGGGTTAGACTTTTTATGGAAGCCTCAGACCCAAGAATTTATATTACTGTTAAAGAAGGGCTATATGTGCCAATGAAAGTATCAGTTCTGGATGCAAATCAGAGAACTCCTAAGGACTATTCAGAAATGACAAATGATGAGATTATTCTGGCCACTATGGACAAGAGGGCCCAGAATATTATAGTAAGTGCAATAGATGATGCAACATTTCAGAATTTGATTCAATGTAAAACTTCTAAAGAAATGTGGGATACACTAATAGTCTATATGGAGGGATCAGAAGAGGTAAGACAAGACATGAAGTCTTTATTGAATCAAGAGTATGAAAGCTTCAGACAAGGCAGGTCTGATAGCATAACTGAGTGTTACAAGAAATTCTATAGGATAGTCAATGAGTTGATGTCTTATGGAAGAGAGTTCAGCAATTATGAATTGAATGATAAGTTTTTGAGATCCTTGACAAAAGACTGGGATACTAAGATTTGTGTCATAAGGGAAATGACCAAATTAGCAGATATACCTCCTACAACATTGTTTGGAAAACTATTATCATATGAGATGCAGTTAATGGTAAGAAAGGAGGAAGAGAAGACTACCAGAGTTGAGCACAAAGAAAGAGTTGTGGCTTTCAAGACAGAAGCCACTAGGAAATATAAAAGTAAGTCTCCATCTCCACCTTCAAAAGTTGCTGAGACTGAGACAGATGAGTCAGAAAGCAAGAATTCTGAAAGCAGTGAGAGTGATGAAGATTTTGCAGCTTTCACTAGACATTTTCAGAAGTTTCTTAAGAAGAAACAGTGGAGGTCTAAGCCATCCACTTCACAGAAGTCATCAAAGAATGAAAGAAGAAATTCCAGACAAAGTAAAACTACATCCTCAAAGATAGTTTGCTATTGTTGTAACAGACAGGGACATGTTGTTGCTGACTGTCCAGAGAAGAGGAAAGAGTCAACTGATAAGAAGAAGACTCAAATCAAGGGCAAAAAGGAAAGGTCCTTTGTTGCTAAGAAGGACAAAAGTCTGTCTGATATGTCATCTTCAGAATCAGATTCAGAAGCTGAAGCTTATATTGGACTGTTTGCTGAAGAAGAGGAAGATGAGTTCATACAATTAATGAACTCAATATATGAGCATAAGGACAATCAGTGCCAGGGACTGATGGCCTTATCATAAGGAGACAAAATCCAGGATCAGCCTGGACCAAGTCAGGTACAAAATTATTCTGCTAGTTCAGTTTCTAGTACTGAGTCAGATTCAGATACATCAGCATCAAGTGATGTTAGTGGATCTGAATCTGAAGGAGATATTCATCAGTTGATTGATGAATATAGAGTAGTGTTGCAAGCTTTGAAGAAAAGCAAATCCTTGGCCAAGAGTCAGGCTAAGGAGATTGCCAGTCTTAAAGTTGTTGTAACAAATTTTGACAAGTTGCTTGATCAGAAATTAAATGAAATAGCCAGACTGAAGCACATTACTGTTATTCAGATGGGGACTATAACATTTAAAAATGATCAAATTAGAAATCTGAAGATTAGTCTTCAAAAAGAGAGAGATATTGTTGTAAGGTTTTCTAAACCAAAATCTGTTCTACCTTTGATAGATGAGTTCATTCCTCAAAAGGGTAAAACTGGATTGGGGTTTACTAAACCTGCCAGGACTGTACAGTCCAAGTCTAAGGGCAAAGCCTCAGTACTCAACAAGAAGCCTGCTGTTGATAAAACAGCCAGGGTTGTACCTAAACAAAGGTACAACAGATTTGAGTGCTGGTGCTGTGGCAAGGTAGGCCACTTTGCCATAGATTGTTGGCATAATTCAAATGTCAAGATGGGTAGCAAACTGCCTGCTAAAAAAGCTACAGGTATTTTTGTCAAGAGTCAGACTAACTTGCATCAAGGACCCAAGAAGTTTTTGGGTTCTAAGGTAAAGTAATCTGTTTTGCAGGTGAGTCCAAGTGGTCATGCCCCAATATGGTACTTGGACAGTGGATGCTCCAGGCACATGACTGGAACTAGGGGATTGCTGAAGGACTATACACCAATCAAGGATGGTCCTAAAGTCACCTTTGGTGGTTCTGAAAAAGGAATCATCAAAGGCTTTGGTAACATTTCTAGCAACCTTATTACAATTACTCAAGTGGCTTATGTTAAAGGTTTGAAACACAACCTCATTAGTATAAGTCAGCTGAGTGATTTAGGATATGACATCTCATTTGTCAAAGATGGTTGTCATATCAGGAGGTCAAATGATCAAAAGATCATTCTGACAGGTTATAGGAAGAGAAATGTCTATTGTCTAGACATTATGTGTGAGAACAATGTTTCTCCTGTGTGTCTTGTAGCTGATGAGAAAGTCTCTCATTGTGTCAAATGGCACAAGAGGCTAGCCCATCTTAACTATAAGACAATTGGTCAACTATATAGTAAAGAGTTAGTGAGGAATGGTCCTCAGGTTAAGTGTATTAAAGATGAGATATGCTCAGCTTGTCAAAAGGGCAAGCAGACTAGATCCACCTTTTATAGCATTGAGAACAAAGATGCTGTGAGGTGCTTATACCTCTTGCATATAGATCTCTTTGGTCCTATGCCAGTTCACAGCCTAGGTAGGAAGGTCTACACATTTGTGGTTGTAGATGACTACTCAAGATTTTCCTGGGTGTTCTTCCTTAGACAGAAATCTGAAACTTCAAGTCTCTTATACAGCTTTGTTAAACATATTCAGAATGAATTGGACAGTACAGTGGTCAAAATTAGAAGTGACCATGGTACTGAATTTCAGTCTGACAGTATGACAAAACTGTGTGAAGAATTTGGAATTTTTCAGGAATTTTCTTCACCAAGAACACCTCAGCAAAATGACATTGCTGAAAGGAAAAATAGAACCTTGATAGAGGCTGGTAGAACCCTATTAAGTGACACATCTCTCCCTGAATATTTCTGGGCTGAGGCAGTAAACACTGCATGTCATGTAATTAATAGGGCTACTATCACCAAAAGCCATAATAAGACCCCATATGAGATTGTGAAAGGCAGAAAACCAAATCTATCCTATTTCAGGTTCTTTGGTTGTAAATGCTATATACTTAACAATGGTAAGTATTATTTAACTAAGTTTGTTGTCAAATCCTAAGATGGGATCTTTGTTGGGTACAGCAACAACAGTAAGGCTTATAAGGTCTACAACTTGACTACTCAAGTTGTAGAAGAGTCAGTACATGTAGTATTTGATGAAGCTAGACTCATTAACAATGAATTGTCTAGAAGTGTTTGCAGCTCTACAGGTGTGACTGAGAAGATGGACAAGCTCACTATAGAAGAAGGTTCTACTACAAGTCAGCAAGTGGATGATAGTGGCTGCTGTCCAGGGGGAGTACAAGATACTCCTGTTGCTGAAGAAGACCAAGAGGAGCAGCTGATTGAAGAAGCTGAAGGTGTACAACCTGAAGACAGGCTGCCTCCAGCAAATAGACATCTAAAAGATCATCCAGCCAATCAAATTATTGGTGATCTCAGACAAGGGGTACAAACAAGGAGCAGGAATCTAAGTTCAGTTCTCTACTCCAGCTTTCTATCCTAAGTAGAGCCAAAGAAATTTGAAGAAGCTATCCTAGACCCTCATTGGATTGAGGCTATGCAAGAGGAGCTGAACCAGTTCAAAAGATGCAATGTCTGGGAGCTAGTTCCTAAACCCAAGGACCACAACATTATAGGAACTAAGTGGATCTTTAGGAACAAGATGGATGAACATGGAGTTATTGTGAAGAACAAAGCTAGACTGGTTGCTAAGGGATATATGCAGGAAGAAGGTATTGATTTTGATCAAACCTTTGCTCCAGTAGCCAGACTGGAGGTCATAAGGATGTTCCTTGCCTATGCAATATTCCAAGGGTTCAAGGTATACCAAATGGATGTTAAGTCAGCTTTTCTGAATGGAAATCTGAAGGAAGAAGTCTATGTGGAACAGCCATCAGGTTTTGTTGATTCTACTAAACCTAATTATGTTTATAGACTTAGGAAGGCTTTGTATGGGTTAAAACAAGCCCCTAGGGCTTGGTATGAAACTCTGTCTAGTTTCCTCATTGAGAATAAATTCACAAGGGGAAAATAGACAAGACTCTATTCCTTAGAGAATCCAGAGGCAAGATCATCTTAGTCCAAATATATGTATATGACATCATATTTGGGTCTACAGAAAGCAGTCTTTGCAGAAAGTTTGCAAAACTAATGCAAGGACAATTTGAAATGAGCAGTATGGGGGAACTTAAGTTCTTCTTGGGTCTCCAAGTTAGACAGACTGAGGATGGTTTATCAATATGCCAGTCTAAGTTCACCATAGAATTGTTAAGGAAGTATGGTATGGAATCATCCACTACCATGAAAACTCCTATGGGGTCAACAATGTCTTTATGCAAAGATGATGCAGGGAAACCTGTAGATGAAACTTTGTATAGAGGGATAGTTGGCTCCCTACTATATTTGACTGCAAGTAGACCAGATATCATGTATGCTACATGTGTCTGTGTAAGGTACCAAGCTTGCCCTAAAGAATCTCATTTGACAGCAGTCAAAAGAATTCTGAGATATCTTAAGGGCACACCTTATCTAGGCCTTTGGTACCCTAGGAATGGAGAGTTTGAACTGACAGGTTATTCAGATGCAGATTTTGCAGGCTGCAAGGAAGATAGAAAGAGTACCACCAGTACCTGTCAATTCCTAGGTGGAAGGCTGATATCATGGAGTAGCAAGAAACAAACAAGTGTGGCTATCTCCACAGCAGAATTAGAGTATGTTGCTGCAGGAAGTTGCTGTGCTCAACTTCTATGGATTCAACATCAGCTAGAAGACTATGGTATTCAAGTAAGTAGAACACCTTTATTTTGTGATTCTACTAGTGCTATTTCTATTGCAAATAATCCTGTCTCCCATAGTAGGACTAAGCACATAGAAATAAAATACCATTTTCTAAGGGAACATGTGGAAAAAGGAGATATTTCACTAGAGTATATTAATACAAAAAATCAGCTAGCTGATATGTATACTAAGTCTTTAGATGAAACCAAATTCAATAAATTCAAAATTGAAATAAGGATGATAAACTTAGAATAGTTTACAAAAATTGGCTAAGTAAAATGGTGTCGACACACAGAGTTGTCTGTTTCGACACATAGAAGTGGTGTCAACATTTCAGAGAAATGGTGTCGACACATCTAGGAAGCCTGTGTCGACACTTCAGAGAATTAGTGACGACACATGCAGTGTAGGTGTCGACACATCCAAGGTGGTGTCGACACTTAAGCTTTACACAGAATTAGTCTGGTAAAGTCTTGACTAAGTGTCGAGCTAAGTGGTGTCGACACATAAACAAGTGTCGACATATATATTCTGTCGACTATACTTGTGTCGACACATAGTTGTCGAGACATTATAAGTAAGTGTCGACACTTTTCAACAGTGTCGACACAATTTAAGTATTTTGACGCGCCTTTTCATCTTCGACTCTAGAAAGGTATAAATAGGTTTTCGCCTTTGTCTGTCGACACGCTCACCAAAGTTTCAAGACCAAACTTGTGTGTCGACATCTCTCTTCTCTAATTCAAATTTCTTCAAACCCTAATGGCGCCCAAGCTAGAAGAGAATGTTAATGAAGGTTATGAACTCGTGCGGCATGCCTTTGATGACGCGGAACCTGTAATCAAAGGTGTGGTAACCCTAATAGCAGAGACTGGGTTAGAATTTCTTGTTTCAGAACCGATCAAGATCTGTAAGAAGGAGGTCCTGGAGTTTCTGAATGCAGCAACACTAGATGAATCAGGACTCAAGATTAAGTCAAGAGTTCACGGGGAAAATGTGAAGGTCTCTCCTAAAAGTCTAAGAAAGGTACTTCAACTACCAAGAACTAAGGAAGAAGAAGATGTTTCTGCTTCTAAGACTAGAGAAGCATTGACATGGTGCGGTTTGGACTCAAACCTGAAGATAGGATCTGTGTTCAATAGAAAGGGAATGAATATGCAAGGCAAGTTTCTATCTGAGATTGTGGGCAAGGTCATACTGAGCAAGCCTGGTGGGCATGACAGAATTTCAGCTCACATGTTCAGTCTAATGACAAAGATAATCTTCCAACTTAATACTGATTGGTCTACAGTTGTGTTTGAGAAGATAAAAGAAAGTATGAAGAAGCCCAACCTGGGTAGAATACTGAGTCTATACCTAGCTGGTAGTATACCTGAGGTAATGAACCAAGCTGCAGGTTCAAAGATTAACCACATGAGGAAGATGGATATGAGAATCTTCTCTAGGTGGGATAGAGTATTGACAAAGGACATGCCAACTCTAGTAAAGGATACACCTCAGAAAAAGAAGAAGAAGACAACCATTGTGACTCAAGAATCTTCCAGCAGCTCTGAAGAGCAAGTTGTTTTTACTCCTGATGATGAAGAAACTGGAAATGCTGGACAATCTCCAGCTAGACATGAAGATGCACAGAGGCAGGGGGAGCTACCCTCAGCAAGCCCAATTCACCTGGATCCACTCCAGGGGGAGCCTCTAATTGTGGTAGAGCCAACTCCACTAGAGAGTGAACAAGCTACCCAAACTATACTTGAGGTAATAACCGAAATCAATCAATTAGATTTCCCTACTGAGAATGAAGTTATGACTGACACATTATCTGATGTTAATCAGCAACCTCAGATTCTTAGTCAACCTCAGGATGTTGTCATGGAGGACACATCTGTAGCTGATAAAGAAGTATTAGATGCTCCTGAGCAAAGAGATTCACCAAGTCAACCTCAACAAGAGTTTACACTGGAAAAGCTGTTCCCAGACTTAATACAGACTGACTTTGAAGTGGAAAAAGCAGCTGTTGAAGGGGGGCAGGTAGATCTTCAGGGGGAGCAAGTTAGCTCTCAAGAAGAGACAGCAAGACAAGAACCTGAGATGAAACAGAATGCTGAGGAGTTACATAGGAAGGATTTTCCTCCTAGCCCAAAGGAAAGAGTAGATATAGCTAGCACATCTGCTTCTGAAGATGAAGAGGCTGTTAGAGCCAAGAAGAGGAAGTTTCAGGTCTTCAAAAGAAGAAGCCAGACTTACAAAAAGGCTTTACAAACAATTGCACCACAGCCTGCCCCATCTACTGACTATAGTTCATTGATGGTAGCATTGCAGATAAAGATGGATGAGCAAAGGCAAGCTATAGAAAAGTATATAGATGAGGGGCATAAGTCACTGCAGTTTGATCTTGCACAAGACATTAAGTCAATCAGATTTGAAGTGAATCTGAACAAGAAAGAAATGAATGACTGCTTCCATAAGGGAGGCAATGCAGTAGTCTATCTGTCCACACATCAAGAGACACTAAAGACAAAACTTGATGAGCTAGAAGTGAAGCAAGGCTATGTCCTGGAAAACCAGATCAGGATGAATGATAATTTGACAGCTTCACATAATGCTATTATAACTGAAATGAAGAATATAGCTACTGGTCAGACTACAACAAGTGCTACTGCCAAGGCTGAATTTGACAAACAATTGCAGGTGAGCCTAACTGCTGTTAAAACTGCTATTGAAGACTCTCAAAAGGCTATAACTGAAAAGCTCCAAAGGTTAAAACCCTTCTATAAAGATGGAGTAAACTATCTGAATGCACAGATAAGGTTTCAGAAAGATGATCTGAGGGATCACATTGAAAGAGAAGTCATAAAGGGGGAGAGGGTATTAGTCAAGGCAGGCTCTAATCATGCCAAATGGATTTCCAATTCCATCAGACTCACCCTGGGATATCCACCCTTATGTGATGATGACAATGTAGCAGAGTCTGGAATCAATCATGCATATCTTGGAGGGGAGCAAGCTGAAGTGGCTCAAGTAATATACCCTCCACCAGACTTTGATATGATACATCAAGATATACAGTCAATGTATAGTCCTCCTGAAGGAATTCAGAATGTCATCATTGAGAAAGTGGTTCAGTCTGTGCCAGAGGCAATACTGAAAGAACAAGAGGCTTTGCTAAAAGAACAAAAGACTCAATTGTCTAAGAAGAGATTCAGAGAGCAAGCTGAATTGAAACCTGATTTTGAACAATGGAGCCCCACTTCCAGAAATATCATTTTGACTGCATGGAAAGCTGCTAAAGATAATATTCTGGATAGAGGCAAATGGTACTCTGAACAAGAATGGAGGAAACATGAGAACAGGCAAGAGGCTATTGTTCAATATAGAAGAAAGGCTAAGATGAGAAAGCTACCTCCTACTGCACAGGAGCTTAGCAAGTACTTCCCAAAGCCTTATCATTATTTTGAAAGGCAGAAGATCAAGGCTGAAGAGCAGAAAAAGAAAGATCTTAAAGGGAAGAAGTCTGCTGCTGCTGATGACAATGAAGCCCCAGTTCAAGCAAAGATACAAACTGGAAAGGGCATAGTTATCAAGGAGCCTGAGCTGTCTTAGAATAGAAATTTTTCTTAAGTTTACTATGTGTAATCAGTTGCATTCAACTTTCTGTAAACTTTTGAATAATGAAAATGTTGAAGTTGTTGGAACAATGTGATATGTGTTAAATCTATTACATTACTGTTCTGAGATATTTGTGTATACATGTTTTGTTTATACATGTTTATGTACTTACCCTGTCATTTAATATTGTTTTACATCATACTGTGAATTTGTTATGTATGGTGTATATCATTGACTAAGGGTTATGACTTCTCCAAATAGGGGGAGATTGTTGGGTACATTGGATTAAATGTACCAGATTTGAAGAAGCCTCACCCTGCTCAATGATATACATCATGGTGTATTTGATGTGTTTTGAGTTGATGTGTGCAGGTTAAGTAATTGCAGGGAAAGCTTAAAAGTTTCTAAGTCCATGTGTTGACACCTAGAAGAAAAGTGTCGACACTTAAGAAGACTTGTGTCGACACCCAGAGAAGCTGTGTCGACACTTGGAGTAATTGTGTCGACACCAGGAAGGCACAGTCGACACCAGAAGCAAAGTGTCGACACATACAGGCAGTGTCGACACACAATGAAGAAATGTCTAAAGTATCAGTGTCGACACTTAGAAGCAGTGTCGACACCCAGAGGAACTTTGTCGACATCAAAGGTGTCGACACTAGGAGGCTGTGTCGACACTCAGCAAACATCAACAAAGTTCAAGTACAAGTGTCGACACTAGGAGGCTGTGTCGACACTCAGCAAAAGTCTCAACACATGAAGAATGTGTCGACACAAAGGAGCTGTGTCGACACTCAGCAAACTTCAACAAAAGTTCATGTACAAGTGTCGACACTAGGAGCTGTGTCGACACTCAGCAAAGTTTCAAGATATGAAGCATGTGTCGACACAAAGGAGATGTGTCGACACTCAACAAAGTTCAACACAAGAAGGCTTGTGTCAACACAAAGGAGTTGTGTCGACACTCAGCAGAAATCAGATAAAGTATTGAAGAAGTACTTGTGTCGACACCTTCAATCAGTATCGACACATTCAACAGAAGGCTTGTGTCGACACACAGAATCAGTGTCGACACATTCAGAAGAAGCTGTGTCGAGATACAGATACAACAACACAAGGAGTTGTGTCGACACCAACAAGGCTAGTGTCGACACTTAGTCTACTTGTGTCGACACTTAGTCTATCAGTGTCGACACTTAAAGACTGACTGTCTCGACACTTTCAGACAGTTACAGAAAATTCAAGAAGTGACTGGATGACTTGACAGCTGTCATTCCAGCCGGTCAACTGCTACTGTCATAGCTGTCAGAAGTTAGTTAGAAACCGGATCAGCCGGTCACCATGAAGAAAGCCTATATAAAGGCTTATTTCTTCAACAGAATGGAATAGACATAGAGCAATCACTGAAGTAATCTAACAACACTAAAAGAAGAAGACCTTCAAGTGAAGATCTAAGAAGTTGGAGAGAGAGAGCTCCTTTTAAGAAGACAGCTGTTGAACCAGGCTGTGAAGAAAGTTTCAGATTGAGATTTGATTCTTAAGTCAGCAGTGATTGAAGATCATCTGCATAGAGTTTCAACCCTACTGTGTTCTAATTCAAGAAGCTTTGAAGAAAAACAAGGGAGGTTGATCTCAGCAAAGTTCTTCCAAGAACTCATCAAGAAACCAATCAACTCTTCTCTCTCATTCTGAGTTGTGGTTATATACTTTGTAATTTTTATTTCTTGTAGATCCTAAGGGATCTGAGTTGTAAGCCTGGAATTATAAAGGCTGAGTGGTAGGGCCTGTGTGCCTGAGTGTAGGAGATTCATTTATCTGAGTGTAGGCCTTGTTGAGGGCTGAGTGTAGGTCTTGTTGAAGGCTGAGTGTAGGTCTTTGTGAAGACTGAGTGGTAGGGCTGTGTGCCTGAGTTGTAGGAGTGGGATCACTCTGAGTTGTAGGAACCTGTTTGGGGTTCTGAGCTGTAAGATCTGAGGATCTGAAGAGTAGTGGAGAAGTTTGGCCGAATCTAGTACACTACTAGATAGGCGAAGGGGGAAAGTGGATGTACCCAGACCTTGGGGAACCACTATAAAATCTGTGTGTTCTCTATGTGTGCTTTATTCTGTGATTGCTGTGGTGTATGTGCTGTATTGCTGCTGTATTGCTGTGGTGTATGTGCTGTATTGCTGCTGTATTGCTGTGAAGAATCGCATATAATTCTGTGTTTCTGTCATCAAAGTTTAAAAATATTAAGTGCACATATTCACCTCCCCACCCTCTAGGTGTTTAGGCACTAGTTCTTTCAAAGATGAAGGCCGCCTGCTCTCCCCTCTCGGCAGGCGCGACCTCCTCCGCCCCTTTGACAACAGATAATCTTCCCGCATCTCCCGGGGAGAGACGGGTAATTCCTCATTCTTCTCTCTCTTCTTTCGTCTCGCCTACTGATCACGCTTTTTCAGGGAAACTTTGCTGATTCCCCTATACCCGCCAATCCTCCTGACGATATCAACCAAGCTCATCAGCGCACCGACTCGCCCGAGGCATCCTCCCCACCCCTCTCGCGGAAAGAAAACCTCTCGCGGGTTGTGGCGAACCCTCGCATCCCAAGTAAGAACTCACCCTTCTCGCTTTTCCTCCAATTCGCCTTCTTTTACCCAACTCATGCGAGCTCATCCTTGTTTATGATTTCTCGCTCTCTGTGCAGGCATTCAATTTGATTCTGACACTGAAGACGCTCCTGCGTCTCCTCCCCTCTCGCCTCTGCCTCGTCCTGACGAGATCGAGGACTACTTGGGTGATCTCATGGATTCCCTAGAGCTGAAGCGGAGGACGGCTAGGATGTTCCGCAAATACACGCATATAATCCGCGAGATGGAGCTGGAGAAGCAGGCCTCTGACCGGCGCATGGACTGTCTAGAAACAGAGTGCCACCGCCTTTCTGCCGAGATGGAAGCCGACGACGCAATGGATGGGACAGACCCCCAAGCCATCCTAAACGAGACAGACGAACACCTCCGCCTCGCGCGCCGCTCGCGCTTTTCATCTTCCTGGCCGCCCTCCATGGGTTAGGAACTAAGTTGTCGCAGTCCCGTCTCGCCTTCTCCAGGCCCCCCCGGTATTATTATTGCCAATTTAATTATGTTTAATTACTGATGTGTTGTAAAAAACTTCTCTGGACGGGATGCTCCCTCCCCGCGGGATGAAATATTTCACCATTATGGTGTTGTGCATGTCATGTCGTGATAGGTTTTTCATCATTACTGTGATTAACTTCTTTTTCAATTAATTAGTTCGTAATGATGGCTTTGACTTCGAAAAAGTCGTTGCGGCGTTTTCGCCCCTTGGGTTCTACAGAGAGAGAGAGGGAGAGAGACGAAGCATCGAGCTGGCTCTTCATTTCCCGCCGCTTGATTTTCCCGCTCGATCTCCTCTCTCCTTCATTCACTATAAATACCTCTTAAATCCAGATATTCCCACACTTCTGTTATTCTTGGCTGTCTTTTCGGTCGGAGCTCCCGCTGTACAACCCCGTGTCCGGCGAGCAAGGTCGCTAGGAACCAGACAGATCGGGCTGAAGGCAGTAGGCGAGCTCGGCAGTAGAGAAGCCGAGCCCGAGCTCGGCATTCGTCGACCAAAGGTCGGCGTTCGTCGAACGGAGATCAGTATTCGCCGAGCTAGTCCCAGCTCGCGCCCTCGCAACGGAGCTCGGCAACAGCAGGCGAGCAGAACCTGCCGAGGTGATCAAGCTCTCCAGCTCGCCTGGATGTGTGAGGTACTTTTTACTGTTTTGCCCCCGCTGGTCTGCCTATATCCCTTCAAAACAGCGGAGTTTGGCTGTTGGCAGACCCAGCCAAGGGTTTTTAGGTAACTTCAGGTCAGGTCATTTGGTTATTGGCAGTTCAGATTCCAAAAACTATAAATAGGACCCAAGGGGTACCCCAGAAGGCATGCTTCCGGCATGCTTCCTGTGCCTTCCTGCTCCAGTTTTCAAGTGCTTTCTGAGGGTACCTTAGCTCGGCCTCTGGCTAAGGAAGGGAAGCGCTCTGAGATCTTCCGGGTGTGTGGTGGGACCTCCCCTCTGAGCCCTTGGGTCGGTCTTTCCTTGTCTTCTTTGTTGTTTTGCTTGCAGGAGTGAAGTAGGCGGGAGACCACCCCTTCCCCAAGGGTCGAACTCCACAGGAGACCGAAGTTTCGGTTTCAACACCCGCCTGCCCTCCTTCCTCTACACGCTTCTCGCGTCCCTCTCTCCCTCTAAATCGACTCGCTCCACTATTTCTGCTTTCTCGCCTGCTATGGGAAAGAAGAGGGTGGAAGAAGGCGATGGCCGCAGCCTCTGCGGAAAGCGATTTGTAGATCACGATTTTCCTCTCGGTAGACTGCCAGAGGAAGAATATACTCGCTTCGCCAGCGAGTTCCATGCTGACGAATACTTGTCTCGCCCACCCAAAGTTGGCGAGTGCATCAATACTTTCTACCCCAACGAACTGGCCTTCCCCGTCTCGCACTTCGAGGTGGGGCTGCAACTTCCCCTTTGGCCAGAGGTCAAATTAGTCCTTAAGTACTTCGGGGTTGTCCCCGCCCAATTCAACCCCAACGCTATCTCTATGATGGTTGCTTTCGCCTGCTACCTGAGGCGAGAGCGCATCGAATTCAGCTTGACCGCCTTTCGCAAGCCGTTCGTCTATCACGCGAAAGATGATGGCGTTTCCTACTTCACCGGCCAAGGCCTAAAGGTGTGCGAGACACCGAACAAAAATCATCAATGGCTGACTCCCTTCGTCTTCATTCGCGGGGATTTGGGAGGCATTCCTCTCGCCCCGGTGTCTCCTGCGGAATGCTACTATGAAACCCCCAAGGTTGGGGGTGCCGAGAAGGATCTCTGCGACTTCTTTGCAGGGAAAAATTTCGAGGTCAATTACCTCAGGCGAGACCTCGACTCGCTTCCACCCGTCTTCCCCGACGAAGGTATACTCCTGTCCCCCCCCCCCCCCCCAGCATTGTAAATTGTCGTTCTCTGCTGACTGCCAACCTGTCTAGGAGAGAGAACCATCCCTGTTCATCCTCCTTACCAGAATAATAGGGGTCTCTCCTTAGCGAGTATAGCGGCGGAGGCCGCGAAGGGTACGCTGACCCCCCACCCTAAAGAAAAGGCCCGGGGACGAGGGCACTTCCCGGCACAGCCCAAAGAAGAAGGTGAAAACGGTGTCTTTTAAAAAGGAGAAAAAGTCTGCCAAAGAAAGGAAAGAGCTATCGGGATCCCTGTCCCCCATCTCTTTAGGGTCTCCCTTACCTCCCCAACTACCCGTCTCGCCTACCCGCGAGACGGTCTTGTCAGAGCCAGCTGCCACCACCAATGTTCAGACCGCCGAGTTCCCTTCCGGCGAGGCTGGCTCCTCCAGCCGCCCGGCTCCCGCCTCGCACCCCAACTATAACATGGGGCCTGTGACGGATGATACTGCCGGCGAGCCGGTGCTCCTCTGGGACAAGGACGCTAACCGCGTGTCGGTGTCCACTCTCCTTGCCTCCTGGAAAGAGCAGGAACCCCCCCCACCAGTCACGCCTTCTCCCTAGGGTTCGGGCTATATGGTGGCCTTGGCTCTGAGCCCGCGGATAATGAGACGTTGTAAGATCTCATTCTGAAGAGCGCCCACTCTCAATTTCTCTCCCTGGAACTCGCGCACCGGGTCTCGCGCCGCCTGGTCTTCAACAATAGGAAATGGAAGGAGGCGGAGGCCGGTCTCGCCGCGGAACGGGAGAAGTCCAACGACCTGGAGAAGCGGTTGGTCGTTGTCGACAACCTCCTCGCGCAGAGTCAGGGCGGTGTGGTAAGCTTTCTTACCGCCGCTTTGCTAGCCCTACTCGCCGCTCATTATAGTCCTTCATTCATTAAATCTTCTTGCAGGATGCCGAGACTGTCGACCGGATGCGCTCGCGCATTGAGGAGTTGAAGGGAGAGAACAAGAAATTAAAAGCTGAAAATATCCGCCTTCGGAACAGTGCGGCACCCCCCGCAGACCAATTTTGTTGGGTTTCTCTATGGGGTTGGCACAACGCTTGTGCACGCAGCGGAAAAATAAAATATCAAGAAAAACCCAAAGAGATGTGGATCGGGCCATGAACAGTTGAATCAAGAAGTTAACAAAACTAGGCAAAAATTACCTCGGTGGCGTCGAGTCACAACTCAACGGAGGAGCTCCAAACTTTGATTGCTTGCTGGTGGCGAGTTCTACGTGGAATATTATCCACGTTTCTACAGAAGTCCACACGAGCGGGAGAACGCCGAGCTTTCCGTCGCACGGAAGATCGGGAAGGAGAAGACCGCACCTCGGCTAATCCACGGACTGCTAGGTCCGTGCCAGGAAGAGCAGCACCAGCGACAGTCGCCGGAGAAGAGGTGGCAGCGGAGCGAACGCGGCGGCGGAACACTTTCCGGCGGCGGGATCGGGATCGGCGGAACGATCGAGCGGAACCTTTCCGTCGGGGTCGATTCACACAGTAGCCAAAAAGATATATCCCGATAAAACCTAAGTGTTCTATTTATACTAGAGGTATAAATAAACCCAGGAAAATCGCTATCCGCAGACCACCCAGAACTAGGGTTCAGAATCGGCGAGTATGAATCGGTGAGAATCGGCGACAATCGGCGAGAATCACTGAGCAGGTTCGGTTAGAATCATTCGACGAGTATCACATTGGATCGGCGAGAATCAGAGTACAATACTCGACGATTCTCGCCGATCGTCGAGCCACGCTCGACGACACATAATGATACTCGACGATCGTCGAGCCGCGGTCGACGACAATCGTCGAAGTAGTCGATCGTCGAGAATCAATCATTGATTCTCGACGATTCTCGTCGATCGGCGAGAATCAGGGAGACGATTCTCGCCGATCGGCGGGAATCTGAAGACTATTCTCGACTAATGCCTTTGACCCTCGGACGACGAACCTAACCAGCCCTTCAAGGCAACCTTTGCCCAACCCGATGATCCTATAAGGCAACAATTTGCCCATAACCCTATTCAGGTCGGTGATTGGTAACTTTTACCAACACAGTCAGCCATCCAATTTCTCCACATCTCTTATGTGCGACCCTGCAGGCTCATATTGCGTTGGCAGTGAGATTACATGTTTGACCACTTCCAGATCATCATGGTAACTCCAACAGACTCCCACTTGATCTCGAAAGTATCAAACTAAAAACCTCACAAACAATGAGAGGCATCTAGCAATGCATCATTGCTCCCCAAGCAATAAGAGTTAATAACTCATAAGCCTTTATGGCCAATGTATCAGCGTTGTCTTTGTCCCTTTGTCCCTTACATCCGGAAGGAACTAGAGGCATGGACCGTGTCACCCTCGTAATAGCTCAATCCAAGTTTTCTTAATCCAGGACGGACTTCCAGAGAATGGTGAGTCCAATATCACATATTGACTCAACCAAGCATGGCCATACATTTCTCAGTCCAGTTCCATCAAGGGGCCCATGGATGCAACTCCTGTCATACAGGAGGACAAATTCCATATCTGCTCACACACAAACACTCAAATGATTCGTAACATGCCCAACAATCACCCTTATCATCAACCTTTCTCAAGGAAGACTTTAGATGGCATCAAAGCACGCTCTTCCTCACTTGATGAATGCTGTGACTTCAGGTTAAAGGACCACAACACCATTGTCAATTGAGACCTACTCGTGACACTATTGGATGACAATCCACAGAGTAGTCTCAGGTTAGGTCTGTCCAGTACAACTTGTTCACTAACAAGTACCCACGTGATGACTTGATATCACAATATCATGACCTGTGAGAACCAGTCATCAGTCAACACACGTGCTAGCCTTCATGTATCATCATCACCCTTAGCTTCTATGATGATACTTGACCAGGGACCTTTAAGAATGAAGCTTCAAATAAATCATAGACTCTCACATTCAAGTCACGTACTTGATGTCCTATGGAAGCGAACATTCTAAGGGTATCTATTATGTTAACATTTAACTATCATATATAGAAAAACTCACAATAAAAGAATTTGCCATTAATTACAAAAAGAAAAACTAGGTACACAGTTCATCATATGAACAAACAGCCAACAAAATACATATTTACATGCAATCCACAAGATCCTCGCTAGAGTTGATCGTTTAGGTATCGCATACCCATCGATCTAGTATGACCATCATGCTTTCTCTGTGCGAGAGGCTTTGTCAGCGGATCCGCAATATTTTCCTCAGTCGGCACTCTGCAAATGTTTACATCTCCTCGTTCGACAATCTCACGAATAAGATGAAACCGCCGAAGTATGTGCTTGGAGCACTGATGAGATCTAGGTTCCTTAGATTGTGCAATTGCACCATTGTTATCACAGTAGAGAACTACGGGACCAACAATGCTAGGAACTACATCAAGCTCGCCGATGAATTTCCTAATCCATACAGCCTCCTTCGCTGCGTTAGCTGCTGCGATATACTCGGCCTCTGTCGTAGAATCAGCAACTGTCTCTTGCTTGGAACTCTTCCAGCTCACAGCTCCTCCATTCAGGCAAAACACAAAACCTGACTGAGACTTGGAGTCGTCTCTATCAGTTTGGAAGCTAGCATCCGTGTAACCGCTTACAACGAGCTCTTCCTCTCCACCATACACCAAGAACACGTCCTTAGTCCTTCTCAAGTACTTCAGGACATTCTTGACTGCAATCCAGTGACACTCACCGGGGTCTGACTGATACCTGCTAGTCATGCTCAAAGCAAAGGAGACATCAGGTCGAGTACATAACATCGCGTACATGATTGATCCAATTGCCGAAGCATATGGAATCAACTTCATGCGGTCCTTGTCTTCACAAGACTTTGGACATTGGTCCTTAGAGAGATTCACACCATGAGACATGGGCAAAAATCCTTTCTTGGACTCAAGCATGTTGAACCGCTTCAACACCTTTTCGATGTACGTACTCTGGGTCAAACCCAGCAACTTCTTCGATCTATCTCTATAGATCTTGATACCAAGTATATAAGTCGCTTCACCCAAATCCTTCATTGAAAAGCAGTTCCCTAGGTTGTTCTTAACAACTTTCAGGGTAGGAATGTCATTCCCAATCAACATTATGTCATCTACATACAATATCAGGAAGACAACAATGCTCCCACTGATTCGCTTGTAAACACAAGGCTCATCTTCATTCTTGATGAAACCAAACTCTTTGATTTTCTCATCAAAACGAAGATTCCAACTTCGAGAGGCCTGTTTCAATCCATAAATGGACTTATTCAGCTTGCATATTTTAGTGGCTTCATCTGGGGATACAAAACCCTCGGGTTGTGTCATATACACTTCCTCAAGGAGGTTTCCATTAAGGAAAGCCGTTTTGACATCCATCTGCCAGATCTCGTAGTCATAATACGCAGCAATAACAAGCAATATCCTAATGGACTTTACCATGGCAACAGGGGAAAAGGTCTCATCATAGTCAATACCATGAATTTGCTTGAAGCCCTTAGCCACCAGTCGCCCTTTGAATGTCTGTACATTCCCATCCATGTCGGTCTTCTTCTTGAAGACCCACTTGCACCCTATGGGTCGTACCCCTTCAGGTGGTTCCACCAAGTTCCAAACTTGGTTTGCATACATGGAGTCCATTTCGGATTTCATAGCCTCAAGCCATTTGTCGGAGTCCGGTCCATTCATAGCCTCTTGGTAGGTTGCTGGTTCATCATCATGATCCATAAGCAACACATTACCTATTTGAGACACGAGAAATCCATATCTCTCAGGCTCAAACCTCGGTCTACCAGATCTACGTAGGACTTGTGTTCCCTGAGCAGGTTCTCCAGCTACAACATCTTGTAGTCCTGTCTCAGAATCCAATTCTGGTTCATTCACTACATGTGGTTCTTGAACTTCTTCAAGCTCTATCTTTTCAGTCTTTCTTGATAAGAACTCTTTCTCCAAGAAGACACCAGTCCTTGCGACAAACACTTTGCCCTCAGACGGTAGGTAAAAGTAATACCCTTTCGTTTCCTTAGGATATCCCACCAGATAACATTTATCCGACTTGGGTTCTAGCTTGTCAGGCATTTGACGTCTTACGTATGCCTCACAGCCCCAAATTTTAATGAACGACATACTAGGACGCTTCCCAGTCCATATCTCATATGGTGTCTTCAGAACCGTTTTAGTTGGAGCGCGATTCAATGTCATTGCAGCAGTCTCTAAAGCAAAACCTCAAAAGGAAACAGGCAAGTCTGCATGACTCATCATCGAACGTACCATGTCTAACAGAGTACGATTTCTCCTCTCAGACACACCATTATGTTGTGGTGTTCTAGGTGGAGTGAGCTGTGATACAATACCACACTCTTTCAGATGATCACGGAACTCATGACTCAGGTATTCGCCACCTCGATCAGATCGGAGTGCTTTAACCCTCTTACCCAACTGGTTTTCTACTTCATTCTTGAACTCTTTGAACTTTTCAAAGGTCTCGGATTTGCACTTCATAAGATACACATATCCGTATCTACTGAAATCATCAGTAAACGTAACAAAGTAGAAATACCCACCTCTAGCTATGGAACTCATGGGTCCGCATACATCACTATGTACAACACCCAAGAGATCCTCAGCCCTCTCAGTATAACCAGTGAAAGGAGCTTTAGTCATCTTGCCTAACAAACAAGATTCGCATCGCTCAAATGATTCATAATCAAATGAGTCCAAAAGTCCATCTCTATGGAGCTTGGATATGCGCTTCTCGTTGATATGGCCCAAACGACAATGCCAGAGAAACGTAGGGTTCGAATCATTTGTTCTTAGTCTTTTATTATTTTCTACATTATAGATCAGATGATCCAAGTTCAAAACGTAAAGACCATTAAACAATTGGGCTACAGCATAACAAACATCATTCTTAAATATAGAACAACAATTGTTCTTAATTATAAAAGAAAATCCAATCATGTCCAAACATGAAATAGATATAATGTTTCTAGTTATCGCCGGAACAAAATAACAGTTATCTAATTCTATTACAAGCCCACTGGGCAAAGAAAGACGGTAAACTCCTACGGCTACAGCAGCAACTCTTGCTCCATTGCCGACGCGGAGGTCCACCTCCCCTTTACTCAGCAATCTTCTCCTTCCCAGTTCCTGCACATTTGTACAAATGTGAGAACCACATCCGGTATCCAATACCCAAGATGAAGGAGCAGAAAGGTTTATCTCTATAACGTAAACATTAGAAGCGGAAGTCATACCTCCCCTCAATTTCTGCAGACCCTCAATGTACGAAGGACAGTTCCTCCGCCAATGACCAGCCTTGCCACAGTGGTGGCATTTCCCTTCCTTCACCGTGCTCTTCTTCTTGATCAGTGCTGAAGACTTGGGCTCAAGATATGACTTAGGTCCTACCTTCGTCTTCTTAGAGCCCTTAGCTTTGCCCTTGCCCTTATGCACCATCAGTATGGGGCTGGCAGGCTTGGCCTTCTTCATGTTGATCTCGGCAGTTCTTAACATGCCTAGGAGTTCGGGCAGTGTCTTGTCTATCTCATTCATATTGTAGTTCAAGACAAACTGCTCATAACTGTCCGGCAACGATTGCAGGATCAGATCCGTGGCCAACTCTTGACCAAGAGGAAAACCCAGCCTTTCAAGGTTCTCTATATACCCAATCATCTTGAGTACGTGAGTCCCTACTGAGTCTCGAACTCCCATCTTACACTGAAACAACGCTTTAGTGATGTCGAACCTCTCTTGACGAGCCTACCCTTGAAACATTTTCTTGAGGTGCTCGTCAATCTCCTTGCACCCCATGTTCTCATGTTGCTTCTGAAGCTCAGAGTTCATGGTGGCAAGCATAAGACACTCGACATCCAAAGCATCGTCAGTATACTTCTTATAAGTATCCTTCTCAGCACGGGAAGAGTTCCCGGTCGGCACCTCGGGGGCTTCTTCTTCCAAGACATAGAGCTTTCGCTCTTGCCTGAGAACAATTCTCAGGTTCCTGTACCAGTCCATATAGTTTGTCCCGCTGAGCTTATCCTTCTCAAGGATGGCTCTCAGAGACAGCGTGGAGTGTGAAATACTTGCCATGGAATTCTACAAGAATTTATGCAGAATAAAATCAGTACCTACATTTCAATTGCAATTTATTCTAATTAGGACTTCAATTAAAATACTCCCACTATTTTATTCGAAATGATAGCCCTCACTAACAATTCGGAGAGTTCATGCGAGCTACTCTCTTAGTGGACAAGATCCGTATTTCACCAACACAATGAGTCCGCTTTGGCGTTCCTCTCACGATGCAGTTATTTAGGTAGGCAACGCTTGCCAATTGCATCCTCATGCAATTCTTGTATGGTTGGTGAATAACTCCTTATTCGCATCCATCATATGGTGCATGCCAACCCTATGCCTCTAGGCACTCAACCTTTGAGGTCACCTAGTTAAGCTGGACCCGATGTTGACAGTGGGATATCACAACTATCCGCTCGCACCCTTACCAAGATAGATTAATGCACCTTGCTTTGGCAAGCCCACATTTCATCGATCGAGGCAGGAAGAGTGTCATCCATCGGAAGGCATCCGAACACTTAATATTAAAAGAAGGGATTTCAATTTTGGGTTAACAGTTAACCATGATCAACATTTGATCTATGTGCACATCCAAAGAAAAACAATTCTACACCACATGCATCCCTTATGTGCACATCCTTACACCATCAACAATTTGATAGAAGGAAGGGCTAAATCTGAACATCCGGAAATTTCCAAATCTTCAGATTTACATGCATTGGACAGAAGGCAAAGACAACTCAACTTAAGCAGTAGACAAGCTCATCTCTCTACGTTGGATTCAAAATCCAAAACATACTCGAGGGATGGTTACTGCTAAGGAGACAACAATTTCTAACACTTAGAAATGCCACCGAAATTCCAATCGTTCTTGGTGAGGTGCCAAGACTAAATCTAGACATTTAGAACGCTTCTAAATCTCTAGATTTACACGCACTGGAATGACCAAACTTCCAAAACAACAGTCATGGCCGAACCTCCCTCTGATACCACTGTTGGGTTTCTCTATGGGGTTGGCACAACGCTTGTGCACGCAGCGGAAAAATAAAACATCAAGAAAAACCCAAAGAGATGTGGATCGGGCCATGAACAGTTGAATCAAGAAGTTAACAAAACTAGGCAAAAATTACCTCGGTGGCGTCGAGTCACAACTCAACGGAGGAGCTCCAAACTTTGATTGCTTGCTGGTGGCGAGTTCTACGTGGAATATTATCCACGTTTCTACAGAAGTCCACACGAGCGGGAGAACGCCGAGCTTTCCGTCGCACGGAAGA
This sequence comes from Platanthera guangdongensis, assembly GCA_039583875.1. NCBI lineage: Eukaryota > Viridiplantae > Streptophyta > Magnoliopsida > Asparagales > Orchidaceae > Platanthera > Platanthera guangdongensis. The sequence continues at coordinate 10,081,211 of CM077163.1, forward strand.
TCGGGAAGGAGAAGACCGCACCTCGGCTAATCCACGGACTGCTAGGTCCGCGCCAGGAAGAGCAGCACCAGCAACAGTCGCCGGAGAAGAGGTGGCAGCGGAGCGAACGCGGCGGCGGAACACTTTCCGGCGGCGGGATCGGGATCGGGATCGGCGGAACGATCGAGCAGAACCTTTCCGTCGGGGTCGATTCACACAGTAGCCAAAAAGATATATCCCGATAAAACCTAAGTGTTCTATTTATACTAGAGGTATAAATAAACCCAGGAAAATCGCTATCCGCAGACCACCCAGAACTAGGGTTCAGAATCGGCGAGTATGAATCGGTGAGAATCGGCGACAATCGGCGAGAATCACTGAGCAGGTTCGGTTAGAATCATTCGACGAGTATCACATTGGATCGGCGAGAATCAGAGTACAATACTCGACGATTCTCGCCGATCGTCGAGCCACGCTCGACGACACATAATGATACTCGACGATCGTCGAGCCGCGGTCGACGACAATCGTCGAAGTAGTCGATCGTCGAGAATCAATCATTGATTGTCGACGATTCTCGTCGATCGGCGAGAATCAGGGAGACGATTCTCGCCGATCGGCGGGAATCTGAAGACTATTCTCGACTAATGCCTTTGACCCTCGGACGACGAACCTAACCAGCCCTTCAAGGCAACCTTTGCCCAACCCGATGATCCTATAAGGCAACAATTTGCCCATAACCCTATTCAGGTCGGTGATTGGTAACTTTTACCAACACAGTCAGCCATCCAATTTCTCCACATCTCTTATGTGCGACCCTGCAGGCTCATATTGCGTTGGCAGTGAGATTACATGTTTGACCACTTCCAGATCATCATGGTAACTCCAACAAATTTCCCATTCCTTCTCGCTACTCTGTGGACGAGGAGGATGCCCTCTGCCGAGATTCCAATATCAAGACATCGGAGCTTGTTCTCAAAATGATGAAGGAGCTAGGGGTGGTGCACGATGATGCTGAGACGGTTACTGTCCGCGACCTGGTCCCCCGCTTATTCGGCGAGACGGACGACAGCTCATCTTCCGGCAGCGAGGAGTAGGGGAACACCAGCGCCCGTGACTTCTCCCCCCCCCCTTCTTTTTCTTTTTTATCTTGTCTTGTAATCTTGATAGACACTTCCCTGGAAATAGCGAGGTGCTCTCTTTTGTGATGATCAAATGGAATATTATTAACTTTTTACATGTTACTATTGTACTTTTACCTTTCACTGTTTCGCTTAATAGCTAGCCCAAAAACGCTAGACCTTGGGCCTCTCTTCGCTTTTACCACCCGCGAGATCTTCTGTCCTTTAGTGCTCGTCTCGTCGTAAGATAAACATGCGCTAAAGACCCTGGAGACCAGCCGCCCCACTTGACAGGCCCCACCTTTTGACGCCAGGTTTGCGCCTTGGACAAGGAAAACCCATTCGCTATGGGCGAGACCATCCCTGCCGAGCGTCGACCAGATATCTTCCTTCCTGTCCTAATCCCCAATCCTTACTTTTGCCAGGGATTTTCCACCAATCCCCTGATAAATATGGACATTTCTCCCCGTGAGCTCTCACCAGTCGACTTGCCCTCGAGCGATCCTACAGCCCTGCCGGCTAGATGAGAGCTTGGTCAGCGGGTCTTCTCGGGGTCTTCTCTCCAAAATCACCTCCAACCACCGCGTTAGCCTACAGCCCTGCCAGCTAGATGAGAGCCTGGTCAGCGGGTCTGCTCGGGGTCTCCTCTCCAAATTATAACCACCGAGTGAGCCTACAACCCTGCCAGCTAGATGAGAGCCTGGTCAGCAGGTCTGCTCGGGGTCTCCTCTCCAAACCATCTCCAACCACCGAGTGAGCCTACAACCATGCCAGCTAGATGAGAGCCTGGTCAGCGGGTCTGCTCGGGGTCTCCTCTCCAAACCATCTCCAACCAGCGAGTGAGCCTACATCCCTGCCAGCTTGATAAGAGTCTGGTCAGCGGGTCTGCTCGGGGTTTCCTCTCCAAACCATCTCCAACCACCGAGTGAGCCTACAACTCTGCCAGCTAGATGAGAGCCCGGTCAGCGGGTCTGCTCGGGGTCTCCTCTCCAAATTTCAACCACCGAATGAGCCTACAGCCCTGCCAGCTAGATGAGAGCCTGGTCAGCGGGTCTGCTCGGGGTCTCATCTCCAAACCATCTCCAACCATCGAGTGAGCCTACAGCCCTGCCAGCTAGATGAGAGCCTGGTCAGCGGGTCTGCTCGGGGTCTCCTCTCCAAATCATCTCCAACCACCGAGTGAGCCTACAGCCTTGCCAGCTTGATGAGAGCCTGGTCAGCGGGTCTGCTCGGGGTCTCCTCTCCAAACCATCTCCAACCACCGAGTGAGCCTACAGCCCTACCAGCTAGATGAGAGCCTGGTCAGCGGGTCTGCTCGGGGTATCCTCTCTTCCATCTCACCCTTGGTGCCATAAAAAGGTCACCCACACTCCCATCACATCAAAAGAGCACATCAAACTTGCAAGAATTGTACAACAATAAAAAGTGCAATGAACAGAAAGAGTTACGAGTAAAATCTCTTTAAATCATCACCACTTCAGGCTCGATCGAGGGACACCCCGTCCACATCCTGGAGGTGGTATCCTCCTGACTTCAAGACCTCTTTTACTACAAAAGGACCCTCCCAATTGGGATTGAGCTTCCCTACGGAGGCCCCTCTACCTGCTACATCTATCTTTTTTAGGATCAAATCTCCGTTCTCGAACTGTCTGACCCTTATATGCTTGTCGAAGTACCTTGTCATACGGCGCTTGACCTCCTCCTGCCGGACCATCGCCAAATCCCTGAGCTCTTCCACGAGATCCAGAGAGAGTCTTTGCTCTTCCTCGTTCTCCGCTCTCCATCCTTCGCCTCCTTCCCTTGCAATTACCACTATTGGTGATGCGACTTCAAACTCGATAGGTATCACAGCCTCCGAGCCATGAGAGAGCTTAAATGGGGTCTCTCCCGTGGCGGTGTTTGGTGTGGTTCTCAAGGCCCATAGGATTGAAGGTAGCTGCTCCACCCAGCTCCCCCTCAAATTCTCCACTTTCTTCTTCAACAGATTGACAATGACCTTATTGGCTGCTTCCACCTGCCCATTACTTCGTGGATGATGAACAGAGGCAAAGCGGAGATCTATTCCCAAACGGATGCAGAAATCAACGAACTCTCTACTTGCAAATTGTGGTCTGTTATTTGTTACAATGGCTAGAGGTAACCCATGCCGGAAGATGATCTCCCCCCATACGAAATTCTTGACCACCTGCGATGTTACCTTATTCAGCGCCTTCACCTCCAGTCATTTTGAAAAGTAGTCCACCATGACTAGCAGGAATTTCCTCTTGCCACTCGTTTGGGGAAAAGGACCCACCAGATCTAGCCCCCATATAGCGAAAGGCCAGGGAGCTGTGATTGTCCGCAACCTCTGGGCCGGAAGGAGCTGGAGGGGGCGAACTCCTGGAATTTTTGACACCTTTTCGCGAATTCCTCCACATCTTTCCTGAGGGTAGGCCAGAAGTACCCCTGTCTCAGCACTCTCCCTTCTAATATTCGGGTCCCCGAATGACTCCCGCATTCTCCCGAGTGAATCTCTTGCAGAACCTTTGGAACCTCTTCCTCTAACACACATCGGGCCAGCAAACCCGACAGCGTCTTGCGATATAAAACCCCATCTTTCAGCAGGTAGTACGCCGATTTGTATCTGGTATGCTTCTTGTCGAGTTCTTTTCCGGGTAACTGCCCTGACGCCAAAAATGTGATGAAAGGGTCCATCCAAGACCTCTGCTGGCATATCTCCATGAGCTCCCCTTCTTCTATAGACGGCCTGAAGAGCTCCGTCATTGTTCCCCCTGCTCGAGGGCCATACTTGGCGAGTTGGTCAGCCTGAGTGCTCTCCCCTCTCGGGACGTGCTAAATTGAAAAACTTCGGAACTGTCTGATGATGCCCTTGACCTTTCCTAGATACAACTGGAGCGTGGGCTCCCTTGCCTCAAACCCCCCTTTGATCTAGCCTGCCACCACCATGGAGTCGGTCGAGGCCTCGATGTCTTGTATGCCCAACTCCCGGGCTAACCTAAGTCCCGCGATGATCGCCTCATATTCCGCTTGGTTGTTGGTGATCGTGAAATGAATCTTCAAGGCTTGTTCAATCCTGGTCCCCTCCGGACTTATCAAGACCATTCCCCCTCCGAAGGAATTTCTTCCTGACGCTCCATCTACTAATGTCTTCCAGGTTGCTCGAGGGGACACTTCTGCCTCCTGGACCTCATCTATGTAGTCCACCAGGAAATCGGCCACCGCCTGTGCCTTAATGGCGAGTCGGGGAACGAAAGCGAGGTCGAATTCACTGAGCTCTATTAACCACTTGGCCAGCCTCCCGGAATGTTTTACCCCCTCCAAGATGCGACGGAGGGGGTGATCTGTTACCACCTGAATATAATGAGCCTGAAAATACGGTCTGAGCTTTCGGGCCGAGATGATGAGGGCAAATGCTAACTTTTCAAGGATGAGATACCCGAGCTCCGCTTTCTTTAAGACCCTGCTCACGTAGTAGATCGGAAATTGTTTCTTCCCTTCTTCTCGCACAAGAACCGAGCTCACAGCCCCAGTCCCTACCCCTAAGTACAGAAACAAGACCTTTCCTTCCCTTGGTCCCTCAAGTAAAGGCGTCTGGGTGAGCTGTTGCTTTAGAGCTTGGAAAGCCTTCTCACATTCTGGGGTCCATTCAAACTTCTTGCCACCCCGCAGTGTACGAAAGAAAGGCGAGCATTTCTCTCCGGCTCGAGAGAGAAACCTGCTTAGCCCGGCCAACTTGCCGGTGAGACGCTGAACCTCCTTGGCATTTCTAGGGGATTCCAACTCTAGGATTGCTTTTACTTTTTCGGGGTTGGGCTCCACTCCAGATGGAGTGAAAAGATGCCCTAGGAACCTCCCCCTATTGGCTCCAAATACACATTTCAGGGGGTTGAGTCTCATTTTATATTTCCTCAGGGTCTCAAAGGTCTCCTCAAGATCTAGGATATGAGCTTCGAGGTCCTTGCTTTTGACCGTCAAGTCATCCACGTACACCTCGAGGTTCCTCCCTCTATGTTTTCGGAAGATCTGATCCAACATTCTTTGGTAGGTTGCTCCCGCATTTTCAAACCGAAAGGCATCATATTAAAACAAAAGCATCCATCCTCCGTGACGAAGGTGACGTCCTTAACGTTCGGAGGATGCATGCGTATTTGGTGATATTCGGAAAATGCATCCAAGAAACTCATAAAAGGAAAACCGACGGCTGAGTCAACCAGCGCGTCGATTCGGGGCAGCGGGTAACAATCCTTGGGGCGCGCTTTATTTAAAAGAGAGAAATCCACACACATTCTCCATCTACCCTCCCCCTTTTTAACCATTACAACATTACTTACCCACCCCGGATACTTACAGGCGGACACAAACCCCGCCTTAAGTAACTTCTCTACATCCTCTCTAATAGGCCTGGTCATCTTGGAGGCGATGACCCTCTTCTTCTGCTGTATGTGGCGAGTGTTGGGATCGAGGTTGAGGCGGTGACAAGCTACGTCTGCATCGACCCCGGGCATGTCTGCGGCGCTCCACGCAAAGACGTCAATATTTTTTGCACACAGGCCTTGATCTTCTCTCGGTCTTCGAGGCTGAGCTTGCCGCTGATCTTTATCTTTTCCTTTCTTCCCTCCTTGGTACGGATCTCTACCTCGAGTACCTCCACGGCCGCCTTCAACCTTGATGGCTCTTCCTCTCCTTCCTGCTCTTCCAGCGCGTCCTGCTCTCTGACTTCGTCTTCTGCAACAGCCATCACCATTTCTTCCTCAAGCTTTTCTATCTCCCACTCGCTTGCGCCCTCTCCTTCCTGCGGTGAGGCTCTTCTTTTTTCCAGCCGGGCCCCCCTCCTGGGCGACCCTTCCGCTTCCTCCATCTTCCTCTTCTATTTCCTCCTTTCATCTTCTTTTGGCTCCCCTTCCTCTTCCGCCTCCATCTCTCCCTCCTCCTTTCTAGCCCTTCCTAGCTTCCCCGCAATGCCACCAACCACCACTACTTCTCCCTCTACACCAACATCTTCTTCCTCTCTCTCTTCCACTATCCCCATCTCTTCGCGCTTCTCTCCCGCCATTTCTGGCTCCCCCACAATGCCTCCCACCATTACCACTTCTCCCTCTCCTCTCGCATCTTCTTCCCCCATTTCTTCTACTTCGCCCCCCAGTTCCTGTTGCAATTGCTTCATCATCCTCTCCATCTCTTCAGCGTCTCCCTGCCAGGAGATGGTGTTCAATGCCGTTACGTAGCATTCCCTTGCAGCCTTTGGATCCCCCCGCACCCTGATTTGGGTACCTCCTGAGTTCAGTTTCAAGCACTGGTGAAACGATGAGGGAACGCATCTGAAAGTGCTGATCAAGGGGCGTCCAAAAATGACGTTGTAACTACTGGGGGCATCCACTATGACGAAGCGGCAATTTCGGGATAGCCCTCCCAGGGTAACTTGGAGTCCCACTCCCCCTAGACTTCTTTCCTCTCTCCTGAGAACCCAAACAATGGTCCATCCGCCGCCAGCACCCTCTGGGCCTCCACCCTCATCTCATTGAATGCTTTTTTGAAAATGACATTCACTGAGCTCCCATTGTCTACTAGGATCCGTGACACCGTAAAGTTTTCGATGGCGGTTTGTATCACCAGCGCGTCACAGAAAGGGTCTTCATGATCTGGCATGTCCTTCCTTGAAAATGTGATCTTTTCATCTGGGGGAAGGGATTGTGACGTCGAGCCTACGCTTCGGCGGTACATAGTGTGAAGGCTCGCCTTTCGGGCCGCCTCTATCCCTACCCCTCCATGGATTACTCCAATTCCTCCGCGATCTCCTTCATCTGTTCGATCTACACATCGATCCTCCTCTCCTGTACCTGTCACTTCCTCTATCCGCACCGGTCTCTGTTGCTCTCCTGCTCCTCTAGTTCTTCTCATTTCCAAGAAATCTGGGCAGGTAGCCGTTGCGTGACCCTCCTCTTCGTGGAAGTCGCAATATGGCAACGCCACCTCCCCCCCTTGCCTTCCTTCCTGAGGGTTTCTCCTTCTCCCAGTTTCTGCTCCTCTTCCTCTCTCCCGGCCTCTACCTCTGCCTCGGTCGATAGCCATAGCCTGCTGCGGAGGGGGCAGGGGTGGTCTATGACCATACCCCCACCCTTGCTGGTGAAATCTTCCCGGTCCTCCTTGTTGGTTCCTCCCCCCGTGAGGAAATCCTCTACCTTGTCTGGGGGCTGGGCCCCCCTGTTGTCTCCATCCCAGCTCTTGATATGCCGATGCCCTCGGCTCTTCTCTTCTCCTTGCTTCCTGCTGTCTCCCCCCGGACTCCCTCGACTCCACCTCTGTAAGTCTTGCCAACTTTTTTGCAAAAGCGGGATTTGCCGCCTCCATCACTATTTCCTTCGCCGCCTTCTCCATCAAGCCTTCAAAAGACAGCGGCGCCTTCCAGGTGAGGCTCATTTTGAAGAAACCTTCCCGTAGTCCCACGGTAAAGGCCATCTGGAGGGCGAACCCCGACACCTCCTGTATATCCAAGATCTCCTCTTGGAACCTATCTACGTACTGAGCCAATGATTCATCTGCCCTCTGCTTAATCAAAAAGATCGACTCCGGGTTCCTCTTTCTCTTCTTAGAAGTGGAGAACCGTAACTGGAAGCTCCTACTTAGGTCCTCGAAGCAGTATATCGAGCCTGTCGGGAGCTGATGAAACCAGTCTCTAGCTTTGTTCTTTAGAGTAATGGCGAAAAGACGGCATTTAAACGCGTCTGTCATGGGCCTGATCGAAACTGCGTCCTCGAACCATTGCAAGTGATGAAGGGGATCATCTTTCCCGACATAGTAGTTCATTTCGGGTTCCCGGAACCCTTCCGGGACGGGAGCTGACAGGATCAACTCACAAAAAGGCGACCCTCTCGCCACCGGTCTCGCCGCCCCTACTCGCGCGATGACCTCTCCTAGCGAGATGGTACTCGCCGGGCTTGGGAACAACTCCCTTCCTGCCATGTCTCACCCGCTCCCTTCCGCCATCACCTCCTTCCACGGCCTCCTCCCCGGGGAATCTTCTCCTACTCGCGCCGAGACGAGCTCTTCTTGCGGCTCGAGAGCAGCCACCTGAGGTTGTGGGGTTGAACAATCTCCCTGTCGCGAGATCCCTTGCAGCAAGTCCATGATCCCCTTGATTGAAGCCATAAACTCTTCTCTTCCGACAAATCCTCCCGGGTTTTCTGACCCCTCTTCTCCTCCTTCTCCGTGACCTCCCGCCATGTGGTTGCTCAAGGTTCTTCTCTGAGGGCTGCGTTCCACGCTCACCGCACCAAAAATATTGGAACCAGCTTTCTGGTTCCTCCTAAAGTTCGAAACAGGATGCAGCCCTCACGTACTCTTCCTGTGCTATCCTCCTGACGAGAGTCGGAGACCTGAAAACCGACCGAGGGGTCTCAGCTCGGAGGTCCCATGTCTTTCCCGGAAGAACTAAAGATCTTCCCCTCCCTAGCCAATGCTGAGCTAGGTGCCTGTGAGGAAGACAGTGGAAAGGTTCAACAACCTTCTCAGGCACCTCTATCGGTCTATTTATAGGCCTCTGAATCTGATCTGCAAATATCACATCTGAATTAACCTGAAATGACCAAAACAACCTGGGATGAGTCTGCCAATAGCCAAACTCCGCTGTTCTGGAGAGCTATACGCAGACCTCCAGAGGTAGAAATGTAAAATTACCTGGGGCAAAAAGGTAAAATCCCCCTTGAGGGTAAAAAAGGTAAAGACATTTGTTCTCCCATGCGGCGAGTGGGGAAGGTACTGACGGGCGAGACGACCGCCCTGTCCGTCTCGACGGCCTCTCAACCTGTAGGTCATCTCGCCTCCTAGAAAGATCCCGCCCACTAGGAGGTCTCGCCTACCTCAGAGAATCCCCCATCCCGCCTCCTGCAAGCGGGCCTACTAGTCTCTCACCTATCATCTCGCCAGCCTCCCCTTCTCGCTCGTTGGGCCACCTCTCGCGAGCCCAAGGTTGTACAGTTGGAGCCCCATTAATATAAGAATGAGTGTGCACTTAGCCATCTCTCCCATGATCCCTCCAATTGTGGAGATCATGGGTTTGACGAGTCAACCCACTCCCCCCATGATCTTCATCATAATAGGAGAGATCATGGTGTCCTCCCATTCAACAACTACCGTAGGCCGCTGCCGCCCGCCGCCGCCCGCCCTCGGTCACCGCCGCCCGCCGCCGCCCGCCCTCGGTCACCGCCGCCCGCCGCCGCCCGCCGCCTCCGGCCGTCGCCGCCCGCCGCCCGCCGCCGGCCACCCACCTCCCGCCGCTCACCGCCCGCCGCCGTCAACCGCCACCGCCACATGCAAGTCGGCCACCGTCCGATCGTTACTGGGCATCCGTTGCAGTCCGATCCGGTGGGTAACCACCCACTAACCCACTAAGTTGGTAGCGGGGCCCGCCATAGTCCTCTCCAGGAGTCTATAAAAGGAGCCCCAAGGCCTCCTCATAATGGACCTTTTGGCTCCTGGTCATCTTCTTCATCAAGTCAGAGCTCTGCCGGATTTCTCTCTCAGGTCATCCTTCAGCCACCTCGAGACACCGCAAGCCACCACGAACCACCAGAGCACCACCAACCGGAAAACGCCCAAGTCTCAGAGCGAGCAGAGGAGGAAGAAGAGGATCCCTGCAAGTAGGCGCGCGACGGACCCGCCAATCCAAGCTACAAAACACCAGTGCCGCCACTCGAATTCTAGTACCCAAAACGCTCCCGCGACGTAGCCTTTTGCCCGCGGGGAGCTATAGTTTTCTTCTCTCACCTCAAGTTGTCACGGCAGTGGCCTGTCGCCCCGATTCTCCAAATGCACTGTAACCGCAAGCAGCTAGTGGATTTTGACCGGCGCAGATCCAGTCACGTGGTTTTTTACCCAATTGAGGGTTTTTCCCACGTCATCACATCTTGAGTCGATCTTTCCTTTTCTCTGACTGTGTGCGCGCCTGATCGCCCCGCAAGCTAAGGCGACCCAATTGAATCTGGTCCAACCGGGGCATCGAGTTAGCCCGCAACAAAAAAAATATTATATATCTAAATATATTGTTGCTTGAAAGCACTCCCAACCGACAACAATGCAAGAAATAACTGAAGCTCGACCCGCACCGCGGTCTCTGCTGGAGAGGCCCCATGAGGCACGAGAGGGGCATGCTCACAGTCATGAAGGTTGAAACGATTGCGGCATCCTCTACCCTGGTCGGCCAAGTTTTCGTCATAACTCAGCACAAGGAGGCCCGCCTTGGCAAAAAGAATCCAAGGGACAACACCATCCGTTTCGGGGATGAGGACCTAGTAGGAGTACGCAAGCCCCATTGATACTCCCCTCGTCATCAGTGCAGGGATAGGGGAACCGTGCCTCGTAGTCAAGAGGATTCTCGTGGACAATGAAAGCACGGTCGACATCCTTTTCATGTCTGCATTTCGGAGCATGAAGATCCACGAGGAGTCTTGATGTGGTCCCCCTGAAATTTTCAAGTCAAACCAGTGAGATTCAAATCAAGTACGCATGAACCCGGCCAGACAAGTCACGTGCGTGAAGCTGAGCTTCCCCCAAGTACCGTAAGCACCCAAGAAGGAAGTCGAACCGTCGCACAGGAAGCACACACAACAAGACCACGCAGGCACACACGACCTGTGCCCCGCGCACTCATGCGCGGCTTGCGCACGTCGCCGGGCCGACAGCCTCCAACGACCACCGCCGCCTCCAGACTCCGCCGACAGTCGCCACCTCCGGGCACCCTGCCCGAGATTCCTGGGGGCACTTCTGTCATTTTACTGAACTTTGTGATCCATGTGATCGAAATAGAGCGACGTCATTCGATAGCATAAATTCCATCCCGGCGCAATTATCGAAGTATCCCTACAGAAAACTATAAATAGTCTCCTAGACCTTCATTTGAAGATAAGCAAATCCAGATGCAAGAGTGTGCTCTGAGATTTTCCCACGAGATCATGGACTTAGGCCGATCCTCTCCTTAGAAATTCACTCCTCTTCTCTCCTTGCAAAGGTTCCGTGGACTTAGAGAATTTCCTGCCCGGAACGATTCCATCGAGGATCCGTGGACTTGGCATTTTTCCATGGCTGGAGCAATTCCATCGAGACTCCGAAGACTTAGTTTCGTTCCCTTACTCTTGTACTTTACAATTATAACAGAGAAGCGGTTTATCGCCTTCCGAGATTAAATCTCAATCCCTGAAAACATAAAGGAACTAGTGGATTTTGGCTCGACATTGATCCAACCATGTGGTTTTTCACCCTTTTGGGAGTTTCCATATTAAAAAAGCCTCATGTCATTCGTTGTGATTTACTTTGATTGTTTGCACGCCAGGTCCGACTTCAAGCTAAGGTGGTCTGATTTCTCTAGACCGGGAAAAGACCGGGTGACCCGCAACAGTTTGGCGGCGTCTGTGGGAAAGTGTTCCCAAAAGCTCTAACAAGTTGCAACATCCCCAGACTAGCAGCGATGACAAGAAGAAGCGCATACACTGTGAATGGCATAGCCCCAAAGGAGCGCCCCAACTTAGCCCCGACTAACTCACCTACAAGCAAAGCACCACTGCCTAATGGAACTACTATTGTTACTGTTCTCACCAATCAATTTGAGGAGCATGTCCGGCTAATGGAGGAATGTTAGGATGAAGTGCTCACCTTACTACAGGGTATGTGATTGTACAATCTTCCCTGCGCAACTGGCTCACACGGAGCGCGGCCGGCAGCCGCACTTGTCAGGAGCACTCATAGGGAGCACTCATCTGGAGAACTCGTAGGGAGCACTCATCGGGATCAATCGTTGGGAGCCCTCGTCGGGAGCACTCGTCGAGAGCACTCGTCAGATCGTCCGGGCCTGCTAATAGCCCCTCCAAACAGCGGAATTTCGTTATTGGCAGACCATTTTGGGCTACATATAGTAGAACCAAAATGCGAGATTTCGTTATTGGCAGGACAAGCTTGGAAAACTATAAATAAACCTCCAAGTGCACCTTTGGAGAGGACCTCTTCATGGTTTTCCTCTTCCCTGGCTAGCTTTGGTTAGCGAGAGATCTAGTTCTTTGTTCACTGTGATTTCCGGGTAGACAGGTTGAGTGCTCTCAAGTGCCCTCCAAGGTGTCTGACTTAGCATTTAGTTTGGGAGGGGAAGCTCTCTAAGATCTTCCGGGTGTATGGCGGAGCCTCCTCGCTGCAGCTCAGGGTCTGTTCCACAGTTCCTAGCCACCAATTAAGGGTCCAAGCTCAGGAGAAGTAGGTATAGATTACCCCCTTGGGTCCGAACTCTTCTTGAGACTGAGATCCAGTTTCAACATTTTTGGTGAGGTGAGCTTGGACCGTAGCCTGCATAAGAAAATCCTAAGCAAGTTTCATGGCTGGTGGTGAAGGACAAGGTGCCGACCTAGGCAACTCGCCACCACCCGTGGCAGTAGCTACGATGTAGATGTTTAAAGAGTTCAAGAGGGAGATCTTGGAGATCCTACACCACGCATTCGCCACGCGTGGTGAGTGCTCAACCCCTTCTGTCCCCGTGGTCGTGCCACCATCCTTAGGCGAGAATGCCCCCATCAAGCGACCTGAGAAGGAGGCGGCGGTGGAAGGTAGCGATAAAGATCTCGATGGGTAAGAGCTCTTCCCCAGTTCGGCGAGTGCTGGTAGGACTGGAGAACCGATGTCACGTGACCACCCGACTCACCCTGTGGGGGGGGGAGGAAGCCCCTTTAGCGAGCTAATCATCTCGACCCCAGTTCCAGAGGGGTTCCGGGAGCCGGAGATGTCCTATTACACTGGCAGGGACGATCCCATCCAGCACGTCTAGTGGTTCGAAGATGCAGTTTCGATCAGGCAGGTGACCAACCCCTTCAAGTGTCGACTCTTTATCATCACCTTCAAGGAAAAAGCAAGGGATTGGTTTCACCATCTTCCTCCCAGTTCAATCTACTATTTTGAGGACCTGCATTGGGGCTTCCTGTTGAGGTTCTTAATGTCAAAGAAAAGAAAGAAAGGAGCAGAGTTCTTGTTCGACATCAAGCAAGGGTCAGAGGAGACCTTGGGAAGTTATGTGGACAGGTTCCAAGGAGAGGTTCTCTAAGTCCAAGAGGTACTAGGGTAAACCCTGATGCTAGCCTTCACTTTGGGGCTTCATTAGGGGTTCTTCAGGATGGAGCTAAAGAGGGAGCCACCTCTGTCCTTCGAGGAGTTAATGGAGAGTGCGACAAAGGAAATAGAGGGGGAGGCGGCGAACCCGACATTCACAAAAAGTTGACCAAGTTGGGAGAGATCGAGGCGAAGGAGCATGGAGGTTTCAGGCAGCAGGAAGGGAGAAGAAAGGAAGAACTGAGAGGTCAAGGGTTCCAAGCACCTCACGGAGGGCACATATGGTTCAACCCTCTGAGGTGGACATCGGGCCTAAGGACACTTCTGCCCCACCCCAACAGGCTATGGAAATAGGCCAAGGAGGGAGGAGAGAGAGAAGGAATCGCCCATGAGGGAGAGGAAGGGGCATGGTTGAGTTGCCCTACTGTGACTTCCATTAGGAGGAAGGTCATGCAACTGCCACCTGCCAAAAGTTCATGGAGGTAAGGAGGGTGAGAGGCTCAGTGTGGCAGCAATAGTCGGTGTGGATTGAGGAGGTTGTAAAAGGAGTAGGAGAGGAGGATAGATTTGAGGACCGGGCCGATCTGGGGACCCAAGGAGGGATCTGGATGATCCACGGGGGGTGGGGATTGAGGCTACCTGCATGGGGAGCCTCCAAACAATGTTCAGAAGGAGCGTCGCTTCTACCTCCCAGACCCCGCCCCCAGAGGAGAAGAACTCCTTATCGTCGAAGGACATGCCTGACTATGCAGATCCATTCTATGACGCCTTGGTGATCTAGACGGCCATAGAAAATTTCACGGTCTCCCGGATCCTGGTCGACAATGGGAGTTTGATGAATGTTATTTTCAAAAATTCTTTTGACGAGATGAAGGTAGAAGAGCGAAGGGTGTTGGCCTCGGACGGACCACTGTTCGGGTTCTCCGGGGAGAGGAAGGAGGTAGTGGGTGGAGTCAGACTCCACATATTATTGGGGGGAACTTCAAACTGTCGGTTCGTCATTGTGGATGCTCCAAGTAGTTACAATGTCATATTTGGGCGCCCCCTCATCAGCGCCTTTTAGTGTGTGCTCTCCTCTTTTCACTAGTGCTTGAAGTTTGACAACGGAGGTGTCCATGTTCGGATCCGAGGAGACCCAAAGGTGACAAAGCAGTGTTACGTCACTGATGTCAATACCATCTCTTGGAATGAAGAGACATGGGAGGTGGAAAAGGTGATGGAGAGCATGAATATGTTGGAGGTGGTGGCGGGGGGGGGGGGGGGGGGGAGAGAACAGTCATCAGGATTGAGCATTCTGAAGGATTCTTATGTGTACGAGTCTTTTTTTTGTAATGAACTTTGTCCATGGCCAATTAGGTCAGGGTGCATTATATTGAAAAATTTCTCACTATACAGGTGATAGTTATTTTTTGTTGATTTAAAGCCTCGAGAAGGTTTTACTGACTGAGCTCCCACTAGCCAGTAGGGCAGGTTGACCTCTCGGAGAGGCAAGTTGAAATATTAGTTCAGATCCTCGAGAAGGTTCCGCTGAGCGGGCTCCCACTAGCCGGCAAGGCAGGTTGACCTCTCGGAGAGGCAGGTTGAAATGTTGGTTCAGAGCCCCGAGAAGGTTCCACTGACCGGGCTCACACTAGCCGGCAGGGCATGTTGACCTCTCAGATAGGCAGGTTGAAATGTTGGTTCTGAGCCCCGAGGAGGTTCCGCTGACCGGACTCCCGCTAGCTGACAGAACGGGTTGACCTCCTGGAGAGGCTGGTTGAAATGTTAGTTTAGTGCCCCGAGAAGGTTCTGCTAACCGGGCTCCCACTAGTCGACATGACAGGTTAACCTCTCGGTGGGGCAGGTTGAAATGTTGGTTCAAAGCCCTGAGAAGGTTACACTGATTGGGATTCCACTAGATGGTAAGGCAGGTTGACCACTCAGAGATGTAGGTTGAAATGTTGGTTCATAGCCCAAGAATGCTCCGCTGGCCGGGCTCCCACTAGCGGGCATGATAGGTTGACCTCTCGGAGAGGCAAATTTAAATGTTGGTTCAGAGCCCCGAGAAGGTTCCGCTGACCGGGCTCCAACTAGTCAGTCGGGCAGGTTGACCACTCGGAGAGGCAGGTTGAAATGTTTGTTCAAAGCCACAAGAAGGTTCCGCTGATCGGGCTCCCACTAGACGACAAGGCAGGTTGACCTCTCGGAGAGGCAGGTTGACCTCTCGGAGAAGCAGGTTGAAATGTTGGTTCGGAGCCCCGAGAAGGATCCGCTGACCGGGATCCCACTTGACAGCAAAGCAGGTTGACATCTCGAAGAGACGGGTTGAAATGTTGATTTTGAGCCCCGAGAAGGTTCCGCTGACTGGGCTCCCACTAGCGGGCAAGGAAGGTTGAGCTCTCGGGTGGCAGGTTGAGGGACAAGTGGTTTTGGTAAGCAAAGACTCTTATAAAGTTTGCTCCAGCTCCAATTGAGCTGGGATCCTGGGTGGTGTTGAGTTTCCTCCACCGCTAGTTGAGTCAGGCTCCTACGTGGTGTTGAGTTTCCACTACCTCCAGTTGAGCTGGGCTATTGGGAGATGTTGAGTTTCCTCAACCTCCAGTTGAGTCAGACTCCTTGGAGGAGTTGAGTTTCCTCCACCTCCAATTGAGCCGAGCTCCTGGGAGGTGTTGAGTTTCCTCCACCTCCAGTTGAGCCGGGATTCTGTTAGGTGTTGAGTTTCCTCCACCTCCACTTGAGCCGGGCTCATGGGAGGTGTTGAGTTTTCTCCACCTCCAGTTGAGTCGGGATCCTGGGAGGTGTTGAGTTTCCTCCACTTCCAGTTGAGATGGGCTCCTGTGAGGTGTTGAGTTTCTTCCATCTCCGGTTGAGCTGGGCTCTTGGGAGGTGTTGAGTTTCTTCCACCTCCGGTTGAACCGGGCCCTTGGGAGGTGTTGATTTTCCTACACCTCCAGTTGCGTCGGGCTCTTGGGAGGTGTTGAGTTTCCTCCACCTCAATTTGAGTCGGGCTCCTGGGAGGTGTTGAGTTTCCTCCACCTCCAGTTGATTCGACCTCGTGGGAGGTGTTGAGTTTCATCCACCTCCAATTGAGATGGGCACCTGGGAGGTGTTGAGTTTCCTCCACATCCAGATGAATTGGGCTCTGGGA
The DNA here is from genome assembly GCA_039583875.1 of Platanthera guangdongensis. NCBI lineage: Eukaryota > Viridiplantae > Streptophyta > Magnoliopsida > Asparagales > Orchidaceae > Platanthera > Platanthera guangdongensis. The sequence continues at coordinate 10,097,516 of CM077163.1, forward strand.
GGTGTTTGGTTTCCTCCACCACCAGTTGAGTTGGCCTCCTGGGAGGTGTTGAGTTTCCTCCACATGCAGTTGAGCCGGGATACTGGGAGGTGTTAAGTTTCCTCCACCTCTCGTTGAGCTGGACTTCTGGGAGGTGTTAAGTTTCCTCCACCTCCGGTTGAGCTAGGCTCCTAGGAGGTGTTGAGTTTCCTCCACCTACAGTTGAGCCGGGCTCCTAGGAGGTTTTAAGTTTCATCCACCACCAATTGAGTCGGTCTCCTGAGAGGTGTTGAGTTTCCTCCACCTCCAGTTGAGCTGGGTTCTTAGGAGGTGTTGAGTTTCCTCCGCCTCCAGTTAAGCTAGGCTCCTAGGAGGTGTTGAGTTTTCTCTACCTCCAGTTGAGTCAGGCTCCTAAGAGGTGTTGAGTTTTCGTCCAATCCAAGTTGATCCGGGCTCATAGGAGGTGTTGAGCTTCCTCCACCTCCAGTTAAGGTTTGGATTCTGGAGGATGTCAAGCTTTTAAGTGGAATGTTGTCCGGTTCTCATCTCTCTGAACCACCAGTTCTACATTATTTTTTCGACCTTGTGTCAAGCTCGAATAAAGCGGGGATTGTGTATAACTTGTAATTCGTCGAGATCAAAGATGACTAAGAATGGCCTACAGGATCTCGCCCACCAAGGACGAATGCAGAAGAAGTCACCTGGGGCGAGATTCAGGCTCTCAGTGGCGAGATACAAGCTACATGGGCGATGTCAACCTGGCCTCGACAGCATTCGAATTGTCAGAACCCATGGAAGTAGCTACGGTGTAGATGTTTGAAGAGTTCGAAAGGGAGATCTTGGAGACCCTACACCATGCATTCGTCGTGCGTGGTGAGTGCTCAACCCCTTATGTCCCGGTGGTCGCGCCACCATCCCTGGGCGAGAATGCCCCCATCAAGCGACCTGGGAAGGATGTGGCGGTGGAAGGTAGCGATAAAGATCTCGGCGTGTAAGAGCTCTTCCCCAGTTCGGCGAGTGCTGGTAGGACTGGCGAGCCGATGTCACGTGACCACCCGACTCACCCCATAGGGGCGGCAGGGGGTGGGGGGAGGAAGCCCCTTCAGCGAGCTGATCATCTCGACTCGAGTTCCAGAGGGGTTCCGGGATCCGTATATGTCCTACTACACTGGCAGGGACGATCCCGTCTAGCACGTCTAGTGGTTCAAAGATGCAGTTTCGATCAGGCAGATGAACGACCCCTTCAAGTGTCGACTCTTTGTCATCACCTTCAAGGAAAAAGCAAGGGATTGGTTTCACCATCTTCCTCCCAATTCAATCTACTATTTTGAGGACCTGCGTTGGGGCTTCCTGTTGAGGTTATTAATGTCAAAGAAAAGAAAGAAAGGAGCAGAGTTCTTGTTCGACATCAAGCAAGGGTTAGAGGAGACCTTGGGAAGTTATATGGACAGGTTCCAATGAGAGGTTATCCAAGTCCAAGAGGTACCAAGGTACACCCTAATGCTAGCCTTCACTTTGGGGCTTTATTAGGGGTTCTTCAGGATGGAGCTAAAGAGGGAGCCACCTCTGTCCTTTGATGATCTAATGGAGAGTGCGACAAAGGAAATAGAGGGGGATACTGCAAACCCGACATTCACAAAAAGTTGACCAAGTTGGGAGAGATCGAGGTGAAGGAGCATGGAGGTTTCAGACAGCAGGAAGGGAGAAGAAAGGAAGAATCGAGAGGTCAAGGGTTCCAAGCACCTCATGGAGGTCACAGATGGTTCAACCCTCTGAGGTGGACACAAGGCCTAAGGACACTTCTGTCCCCACCCCAGCACGCTATGGAAATAGGCCAAGGAGGGAGGAGAGAGAGAAGGAATCGCCCATGAGGGAGAGGAAGGGGCATGATGGAGTTGTCCTACTGTGACTTCCATTAGGAGGATGGTCATGCATCGACCACCTGCTAAAAGTTCATGGAGGTGAGGAGGACGAGAGGCTCAGTGTAGCAGCAACAGCAGGTGTGGATTGAGGAGGTTGTAGCAGGAGTAGGAGAGGAGGATAGATGTGAGGACTGGGCCGATGTGGGGACCCAAGGAGGGATCTGGACGATCCACGGGGGGGGGGGGGGTGATTGAGGCTACCCGTAAGGGGAGCCTCCAAACATTGTTCAGAAGGAGCGTTGCTTCGACCTCCCAGATCATGCCCCCAGAGGAGAAGATCACCTTCTCATCGAAGGACATGCCCGACTATGAGGATCCATTCTATGGCGCCTTGGTGATCTTGACGGCCATAGAAAACTTCACGGTCTCCCAGATCCTGGTCGAGAATGGGAGTTTGATGAATGTTATTTTCAAAAATTCTTCTGACGAGATGAAGGTAGAAGAGCGAAGGGTGCTAGCCTCGGACGGACCACTTTTCGGGTTCTCCGGGGAGAAGGAGGTAGATGGTGGAGTCAGACTCCACATAACATTGGGGGAACTTCAAACTATCGGTTCATCATTGTGCATGCTCTGATTAGTTACAATGTCATCTTTGGGCGTCCCCTCATCAGCGCCTTTCGGTGTGTGCCCTCCTCTTTCTACTAGTGCTTGAAGTTCGACAGTGGAGGTGTCAAGGTTTGGATCCGAGGAGACCCAAAGGTGACAAAGCAGTGTTATGTCACCGCTGTCAATACCATCTCTTGGAAGGAAGAGACAAGGGATGTGAAAAAGCTGGTGGAGAGCATGAACATGTTGGAGGTGTTGGCGGGGGGGGGGGGGGGGGGGGGAGAAGAGAACGGTAATCAGGATTGAGCATTCTGAAGGATTCTTGAGGACGAGTCCTTTTTGTAATGAAGTTTGTCCCTGACCAATTAGGACAGGGTGCATTATATTGAAATGTTTCTCACTATGCAGGTGATAGTTATTTTTTATTGATTGAAAGCCTCGAGAATGTTTTACTGACCGAGCTCCCACTAGCCGGTAGGGCAGGTTGACCTCTCGGCGAGGCAAGTTGAAATGTTAGTTCAGAGCCCGGAGAAGGTTCCGTTGCGCGGGTTCCCACTAGTCGGCAAGGCAGGTTGACCTCTCGGAGATGCACGTTGAAATGTTGGTTCAGAGCCCCGAGAAGGTTCCACTGACCGGGCTCACACTAGCCGGCAGGGCATGTTGACCTCTCAGATAGGCAGGTTGAAATGTTGGTTCTGAGCCCCGAGGAGGTTCTGCTGACCAGACTCCCACTATCTGACAGGGCAGGTTGACCTCTCGGAGAGGCAAGTTGAAATGTTAGTTCAGATCCTCGAGAAGGTTCCGCTGAGCTGGCTCCCACTAGCCGTCAAGGCAGGTTGACCTCTCGGAGAGGCAGGTTGAAATGTTGGTTCAAAGCCCCGAGAAGGTTCCACTGACCGGGCTCCCACTAGCCGGCAGGGAGGGTTGACCTCTCGGATAGGCAGGTTGAAATGTTGGTTCTGAGCCCCGAGGAGGTTCCGCTGACCGGGCTCTTACTAGCTGACAGGGCAGGTTGACCTCCCAGAGAGGCAAGTTGAAATGTTGGTTTAGAGCCCCGAGAAGGTTCTGCTGACCGGGCTCCCACTAATCTACAGGGAAGGTTAACCTCTCAGAGAGGCATGTTGAAATGTTGGTTCAAAGCCCCGAGAAGGTTACGCTGATTGGGATTCGACTAGATGGTAGGGCAAGTTGACCTCTCAGAGATGCAAGTTGAAATGTTGGTTTAAAACCCCAAGAATGTTTCGCTGACCGGGCTCCCACTAGCCGACAGGGCAGGTTGACCTATCAAAGAGGCAAATTTAAATGTTGGTTCGGAGCCCCGAGAAGGTTCCACTGATCGGGCTCCAACTAGTCGGTAGGGCAGGTTGACCACTCGGAGAGGCAGGTTGAAATGTTTGTTCAAAGCCACAGGAAGGTTCCGTTGATCGGGCTCCCACTAAACGACAAGGCAGGTTGACCTCTCGGAGAGGCAGGTTGAAATGTTGGTTCGGAGCCTCGAGAAGGTTTCGCTGACCGGGATCCCACTAGACGGCAGAGTAGGTTGACCTCTCGAAGAGGCGGGTTGAAATGTATGTTTTGAGCCCTGAGAAGGTTCCGCTGACTGGGCTCCCACTAGCCGGCAAAGCAGGTTGAGCTCTAGGGTGGCAGGTTGAGGGACAAGTGGTCTTGGTAAGGAAAGGCTCTTATGAAGTTTCCTCCAGCTCCAATTGAGCTGGGCTCCTGGGTGTTGTTGAGTTTTGTCCACCTCTAGTTGAGCTAGGCTCCTGGGTGGTGTTGAGTTTCCTCTACCTCCGATTGAGCTGGGATCCTGGGAAATGTTTAGTTTCCTCCACCTCCAATTAAGTCAGACTCCTGGGAGGTGTTGAGTTTCCTCCACTTCCAGTTGAGTCGGGATCCTGGGAGGTGTTGAGTTTCCTCCACCTCCACTTGAGCCGGGCACATGGGAGGTGTTGAGTTTTCTCCACCTCCAGTTGAGTCGGGATCCTTGGAGGGGTTGAGTTTCCTCCACTTCTAGTTGAGCTGGGCTCCTGTGAGGTGTTGAGTTTCCTCCATCTCCGGTTGAGCTGGGCTCTTGGGAGGTATTGAGTTTCCTCAATCTCCGGTTGAGCTGGGATCTTGGGAGGTGTTGAGTTTCCTCCACCTCCAGTTGAGTCAGGCTCCTTGGAGGTGTTGAGTTTCCTCCACCTCAATTTGAGTCGGGCTCCTGGGAGATGTTGAGTTTCCTCCACCTCCAGTTGAGTCGGGCTCGTGGGAGGTGTTGAGTTTCCACCACCTTCAATTGAGTCGGGCTCCTGTGAGGTGTTGAGTTTCCTCCACCTACAGATGAATCGGGCTCTGGGAGGTGTTTGGTTTCCTCCACCACCAGTTAAGCTGGGCTCCTGGGAGGAGTTGAGTTTCCTCCATATCTAATTGAGCCGGGATCCTGGGAGGTGTTGAGTTTCATCCACCTCCGGTTGAGCTGGACTTCTGGGAGGTGTTGAGTTTCCTCCACCTCCGGTTGAGTTGGGCTCCATGGAGGTGTTGATTTTCCTCCACCTCCAGTTGAGCCGGGCTCCTGGGAGGTGTTGAGTTTCCTCCACCTCCAATCGAGTCGGGCTCCTGAGAGGTGTTGAGTTTCCTCCACCTCCAGTTGAGCTGGGCTTCTAGGAGGTGTTGAGTTTCCTCCACTTCCAGTTAAGTCGGGCTCCTAGGAGGTGTTGAGTTTCCTCGACCTCCAGTTGAGCCAGACTCCTAAGAGGTGTTGAGTTTTCGACCACCCCAGTTGATTCGGGCTCCTAGGAGGTGTTGAGCTTCCTCCACCTCCAGTTAATGTTTGGATTCTGCAGGATGTCAAGCTTTTGAGTGGAATGTTGTCCAGTGCCCATCTCTCTGAACCACTAGTTCTACATTATTTTTTTCGACCTCGTGTCGATCTCGAAAAAAGCAGGGATTGTGTATAACCTGTAGTTCGTCGAGATCAAAGATGACTAAGAATGGCCTACAAGATCTTACCCACCAAGGACGAATGCAGAAGAAGACACCTAGGCGAGATCCAGGCTCCCAAGGGCGAGATACAAGCTACATGGGCGATGTCAACCTGGCCTCAGCAGCATTCGACTTGTCAGCCTGACTTCGACAGTATTCGACTCGTCAGCTTGAACTCGGGAACATTCGATTCATCAGCCTGACCTCGGCAGCATTCGACTTGTCATCCTGACCTCGACAGCATTTGACTCGTCAGCCTAACCTCTACAACATTCGACTCGTCAGCCGGACCTCGGCAACATTAGACTCGTCACCCTGACCTTGGCAGCATGCAACTCGTCAGACTGACCTCAGCAGCATTCGACTTGTCAGCCTGTCTCGTCGGGAGTACTCATAGGGAGCACTCGTCGGGAGCATTCATCGAGAGCACTCGTTGGGAACACTCGTCGGGAGCATACGTCGGGAGCACTCATCGGGAGCACTCATTGGGTCGTCAAAGCCTGCTAATAGCTCCTCCAAATAACGGAGTTTCGCTATTGACAGACCATTTTGAGCTGCATATAGTAGAACCAAAAGGCGGGATTCTGCTATTGATAGGCTAGGCTTGGAAAACTATAAATAGGCCCCCAAGGGCACCTTTGGAGAGGTCCTCTTCTTGGTTTTCCTCTTCCCTGGCTAGCTTTGGTTAGCGAGAGATCCAGCTCCCTGTTCATTGTGGTTTCCGGGTAGACAGGTTGAGTGCTCTCAAGTGCCCTCCAAGATGTCCGACTCAGCATTTAGTTTGGGTGGGGAAGCTCTATAAGATCTTTCGGATGTGTGGCGGGGCCTCCTCGCTGCAGCTCAGGGTCTGTTCCACAGTTCTTATCCATCAGTTAAGGGCCCACGTTCAGGAGAAGTAGGTATAGGTTACCCCCTTGGGTATAGTCTGTATCATCAATGTACTATACCCCCCAATACATTCAGATCCTCATCATAGACCCAATATAGTAGCATCATACATCTTTCATATAATTCCTTGTAAGGAGTCAGGTCGTTGCTCTTCTGATGACTATTGTTATATGAGAATCTGAACGCACTATTGTTATAAGAACTCTAACAATGGTAGAAGTCTCTGTCACGGCTCTCCTCGATCAAAGATGCATAGTCCCAATAGGTCCTCTTTCATATTGATAGTCCGCTCTATCTGGTCGTCTATCTGAGTATGAAAGGCTGTGTTGAAGGCTAAATGAGAGACATGGTAAGCATGCACTGCTCTCCACTCCCAGGATGTGAAGCGTATATCTCGATCTAAAACAATAGTTTTGGACACTCCGTGATATCTCACAAACTGCTCCACAAAGAGGCGCACCAAAACGTCAACATGCGTATCCTTCCTAACTGGAATAAATCTGGCAACTTTCGTCAATCTATCTACTATCACCCATAAAGTACTTTGACGAAACACAAACGTTTATTTGCGGGCCTCATTATATGTATGAAGAAACCAACTTAAAAGGTACTGAAAACAAAAGTTTAATCACATGCTCATAAATCATTTTTGGAGATCTTAAATGCATGGTGTTTTAGTTTTAGTTTTTAATTCAGAGTCCGGAAACAAAAGGTTAATCTCTGGAAACTTGATAAAATGATACTTGACATCCCTCTATTGAGATACACTTCATTGATAGCACTGTAATCTAACATCTCTTTAATATCCTCAGTATCACCTGTAATACTCCCACAAATTGTCTTTGAGCCTACAATTACACAAACAAAAGTTGTAAGATTTTAGATATCCCACTCATAAATAGGCAATGGTTGCAGCAAATCATCAGGGCTCTTGCACTCTGCCTTCACGCTCTGGAAAGTCTCGCAGTGTGTGACAGAATGGGTGACGTCCCTCTTCATCCACGACCAAACCATTATCCTTCGCAAATAAGTAAACATCTTGGTGATCACAGGATGCACTGAATACTTGGTAGAATGAACCTCTCTCAGTATATCCCTCCTGATCACACCTCCTTCCAAAATATATATTATTCCACAGAAATGAACGAGGCCATCCGTCAACGTGTACTCCTCGAAAGAAACACGTCCTCGGGGGCTCGGATTATAGGGGCTAAGAAAACATCCTTCCTCTGCTCGACACGAGTAATATGCATCTCCTCGATGCATCTGGGCCAACTTCATGGCTATCAATTGGGACTCTAGGTTGGATGCAGGTCCTCTCCTACTCAGCACATCAGCCACCGATTTTGCTTTCTCGGGGTCATAGTCAGGGGCGGATCCAGGATTCGAAGTAAGGGGGGCCCAAAAAAATTGTGAATCAAAGTATAATAAGCAAAAACTTTTCTAATTTGAAATTTTAGCATTAACAATAAAAGAAAAAATTACAATATGAATGTTATCTTATTTTAGTTATGCACGTCGTTTTTTCAACTCATAAAATTCATCAATGAGCACATCTTTCTAGATCTTCTCTGCTATTTCTCGTTCTATATAGAGAGTCATACAATTTACCAGAAATTCATCCTCCATTTTGTTGCGCAGTCTTGTTTTAATAAGCTTCATAGAAGAAAATGACCGTTCTGTAGTCGTTGTTGAGACCAGAAATGTCAAAATTAGCTGAATTAGCTTGTCAACAAGATAATATGTATTTGATTTCTTCGTTTCGGCCAATTTCTCACAAAGTTTAGAAATTATTGACAATTTCTTTAAATCGGAATGAAAAAGAATGTCTAACTGATAATGGTGCAGCTGAGGAGAACTTACAGTGAAATTTATGTAAGGAAAATGAAGAAAATCCAAAGGTAAAGTCTGATTCATAATTTTCTCAACCCAGCACAGCCGACGTCGCCCAAATCTCGCGATAGCTGGCTGGATTCACGCCAAACATCACAATACGACTTTGATTCCGCCGAAGGAGGCCGCCAAATCACCAATCGAGGGAAGAACTCTTCCTAAGAGGCTGTGAGCCAGCCCTAGCGAAAAGGAGAAAGGGAGACAACTCAGACGAGAGAAGCGAGAGAGACGATCTCTTTCTGTATAGGAGAGAGAAATTGGATCTGAAAATAAGTTCATCACTTATATTATATACATAACTTATATTTTATAATTAATAAAAACTAAAGTTACATAAACTTCAAAATTCTTGGGGGGGGGGGGGGGGGGGGGGGGGGGGGGGGGGGGGTGGGCCGGGCCCCCCCTTGCCCCCTTTGGACCCGCCACTGGTCATAGTTCAACGTAAAGTCATAATCACATAGGTACTTTAACCACCACTATTGTCTAATATTCAGATCCTTTTGTATGTGTACTTGAAGTTCTTATGATCTAAAATTTTCTCATAATAAACACCATGTAAATAGTGCATCAAGATCTTTAGGGCGAAGCCACAACTCCCAAAGATTGAGGTTTTCCACGTGCTTATCTACAATCTTTGCAAGATAAGTCAATGGGGATTCTCTCCTAAAGATGAGTCAAGAACGCCCATGTAATATAAAATACATTAAACACATTTGATAAATATATACACACCCGCGCGCGCCCGTTTTCTACTATACAAGTAAAAAGGCCCTTTGGGCTAACAGAATTACTGTGCGCAATGAACTAGGCAGCTTTAAAAACAAGCCTTTTAGCCTAGCAAAAGGCCCATCAGAGTTTTAGTATAAGGCAGCCCACCAACAAAAACAAGTAGAATAGGATTATCAATGCTGCTTATATAGAGGAAGAATTGATATAGATTTGGTGATGAGGGACTATTAGGCTCGCAAAGATTTAAAAAATGGTGAGCCGGGCGGGCGGCCGCTCCAAAATTAATCAATCGAAAATGCAATGACTGGGTTTAGAACTCAAACCACACACAAAAATAAAATACCTGTTATGTGCATCGCCACAACATCTTATCATATAATCCATCCACTTTTATTATATTTATGACGTGTAAATGCTGCAATTTAATTTTCTTTAAACTTTTTTAAATTGTAAAAAAGAAAATAATATTAAAATATATATTAACAAATACATTATAAAAAACAATTATTAAAAATCGTCTGGGCATGGCGAAGCCCGTCGGAGCCGGGCAGGTACTGTCGCGCGGGGCATGATGTGCCTTCTTGAGAGAGAGAGCATGATTTCCTACAAACAAAATTCACGTGCTACAACTAGCAGGTCCCGCCACACACTCGAAAGTTTATAGGAACTTCCCTCCAAAAGCTGAAGTTGAGCTGAGTGCAAGGAAGGCACGGGACTTTGTCAAAAGGAACCTTGGGTTGGGGGGAGGGGCGTCAACGTGCCTTTTTTTGGTGCCCCGGGGTCTTATTTATATACAATCTAGACTGAGGGGATTGTCTTGCGAATAGCCACCACCGCAGAATACATAATGTGCTTGACATGGTGAATGACCTCGGCGAGTTGATTGAGGCTGCTGAAAAAGACCTCGTTGGTCAGGGGATTTTTTCCTATGGAAAACGCAGGATGTGATCCTGCGTGAATAAAAGGTGTTATTTATGATTGGCCCGCTCTTTTTTCCTCCTTTGCTAAAAAAAACAAGCGGGCTGAGCGCGATTTCCTCTTCTCCTTCTACAAACCCCCACCGCAACCCGGCAAAACCGCGAAACTGAGCAACCAAATATTCCGGCATGCATCCTGGATAGTGCCACCAAATATGTCGGAAGTTCCGTCAACTGCGTTCTGCTCATTTTTCGACGAGGTATTGTAATCATTTTCCAGCAAGTTATGCTCTTTTTCAGTCAACTGAATATTGTTCACGGTTCCTAGAATATTTGTCTTCTTGATTTGATTCAGATATTGGACGAAAATGTCTAATGTGGGAGCAACAAGTACCCAGGGCTCAGACAATGCTACTGAGGAAAAGGACTCTGTAAGCTAATTTATACCTCAATCTCAACTTGTGATCTTTTTTTTCAATTGCATCCAGTATAAAGATTTCAACTGCATTTTATTCTTGAACTGCATTTTATTCTTGAATTAAAACTGAATGTTTTTTAAAGATTTCAACTACATCCGTGTTGGGTATTGTATCCACAACGTACCTGATTTGAAAAAGCCTCTGAACAAGCTAAGGTAAATAGGCAATGTTTTTGACAAAATATTTCAAGTTGTGCTTGCAGTTATTCCACGCTAAGTGCACACCAATGTCAGGGTGCAGTAGGTCAATATACACGGGTCTGCACGATGTAATCCCTCGTTGAGCAGATCAGTGTGTTGGCCTACGTGTACTCTCTCTATTGGAGTGCACTTACTTTCAAGTACATGGTTGTGTTTATGCAAGAGCAGACAAGGAGCAAGGATGAGTCAAAGAGCAGCTCAGAGGCGTAAGACGAAAAATCATCTAAGTAAGAATCGACGAGAATCACCAAGTGATTCTCGCCGAATCGTCGAGAATCACTGGCTGATTCTCGCCGGCTAAATCAGAGTGCAATCAAGTCAAATTCGACAAGAATCACTTTGTGATTCTCGCCGAATCGTCGAGAATCACCCTTGATTCTCGACGAATCGACGAGAATCACAGGTGATTCTCGCCGATTTTTACTTGGGCAATTTTCGGGAAAAAGCTGGACCGGATTCTGCCGTTGGCACTATTTTGGACCAGATTTAGGGTTTCTTCTTGTGGGACCCACAACGGTCATTAAGGTGTTTACTTGTGTATATATATACAGGTATTTTTGAACAGTAAGGAGATACACAGAAAGAAGCTGAGCGACCATCTTGACCTAAAATCGCGAAACTGCTCCGCCGCCGCCGTCGCCGCTCGCGCTAGTTGGTCGCCGCTTTTGATCGAGATTCTTCCGGATCTTCCGGCGACAGAAGCTTAGCCAAGCTTAGAGTCTCACGTGTCTAACCGGAGATCTCTTGTCTCTTGATTCGTTGATCGGGAAAATCTTCCCCATCCGAATCGATCGAGACGATTGATCCTAGTGTGACCGTTGGTAGACCTAGCTAGCTTCGCTACGAAGTTTGGATCTCCAGAGTACAGCAGCCGCACATCGTTGTCGCCGCCGATCCCGTGAACCTAGCCGCCGCCCATCTTGCCGCCGCCGGTTTCGGGGAGATTCTCTCCAAGAGAGATCTAGGGTTGTGAACTTTTCGTGGACTTCAAAAACATATCGTCAACAAAGAGGGACATCTTAGTCTCCAAACGTAGTTTGTATCTCTTGTACATTCTAGTTTTACTTTTGTTGTAAAGGAACGTTGGTTCCTAGTTGTAAGGGTTGGGTGCAACCCGTGTTGTGGGAGTGTTGACTCCTACGTGTGGAAGGGTTCCTTCCGATAGTGCAAGGATTGGATTTCAATCCTGTTGGAGAAGTGACCGAGTCGTCCCTTGTTGGGAGATAGGTCGAAGGGGGAAAGTGGATGTACCCAAATCGGGGAACCACTATAAATAGCTTGTGTACTCTTTTGTGCTGTGTTGTTTTATTTTCGTGTGCAGGTACAATTTAAATTCCGCAAAAACGTTGCACGTCACCTATTCCCCCCCCCCCCCATAGGTGAAGATAGTTGACACTAGGTGGACTTTCAAGTGGTATCAGAGGGAGGTTACTCATCAAAAAGGCTAACACCTTGAGTTGAATCCTGCCGCTAGTGTCAAGAAGTAGGCAAACATCTACTATGGACGGGCTCAAGTTCACAGGCAAGATCCCCGTGTGCACCAGGCTCAACTTTCCTATCTGGAAGGAAAGGATCAGATTCTACATGGAAGCAGTTGATCCTAGACTCTTCATGATCGTGGAGGAGGGACCTTATGTCCCCACTAAGGTCTCCACCATTGATCCTACCAAGAAAGTGCCGAAGAAACTTTCTGAAATGGACAAGGACGAGATGGTGCTAGTGGGACTTGACAAGAAGGCGCAGAACATTCTGGTCAGCGCGGTTGATGACTCAATGATGCAGAACTTCTGCAACTGCAGGACAGCAAGGGAGATCTGGCATTGCCTGATCATCCTAATGGAGGGCACTGATGAAGTGAGGGATGATCGTAGATCCCTTCTGAACCAGAAATATGAGGCCTTCAGACAAGGGCCTAAGGAAGAGATCGGAGTCACCTTCGAGAACTTCCTCAAGATTGTCAATGCCCTCAAATGATACGGAAGGGTGTTCACTAATGGTGAACTCAATGATAAATTCCTTAGGTCCCTTACTAAGGAATGAGACACAAAGATCTGCGCCATACGAGAGTTTGGCAGACTAGCTGAAACAGACCCGCAAATTCTGTTTGGGAAGCTGATGTCCTATGAGCTTCAACTGAACACCAGAAAAGCAGAAGAAGAAGCAGAGAAGGCTGCAGCCAAAGAAAAGACTGTGGCTCTAAAAGCCAGTCACTCCAGAAAAGGCAAGGGTGCGGTTTCATACCATGCCAGGAAAAAGGATGAGGAGGAGGACTCCGAGCCATGCTCCTCCAGCTCAGAGCTGTCGGAGGAGGATTTCTCCCTCATCACCCGAGAGTTCAAGAAGTTCCTCAAGATGAGGAATCAAAGAAAGAAAGACGGCTCCTCCTCCATGCATCAGAAGAAAAATTATTCTTCTGACAGGTATGCTTCTAAACCGAACAAACATCGCTCCTTTGACATTATTTGCTTTGGATGCAATAAGCCAGGACACGTCGTGGCCGACTGCTATCAAGGCAAGAGAGAAAAAGGGAAAGGAGAGGAGCACAAATCCTCTAGAGATAAGAAGAAAGAGCGGAGCTACATCGCCAAAAGGCCAAAGACACTGAGTGAGTCTGATTCCTCAGACTCCAGTGAGGATGAGGAAGCCTACTTCGGGCTGGTGGGTCGCTCCGACTCAGAAGGAGAATGCCCCCCATTTACTGGGAAGGTAAAAGCTCACACCCCTCTCTCCGACTCTGAATCTGATCCTGAGTCTCAGGATGATGAACCTGAAGATAGCCTTTCTGCCCGTGAAGCGGAGCTCCTCGAGAAGTATGAGCTTCTGCTCAACACTTTCGAGGAGTGTCGTAAGAGATTGAAGGCTGAGAAAAAGGAAGTGAAATTCCTTAAGGGTGAGTGTGTCTCCCTAAGGGAAGAGGTCACCAGTTTGATTTGTCTCCGACAGGAGCACCTTGACCTAACTTCAAAGCATTCAGAGTCTCTCAAACTCCTTGATCTTAAGCAAGAGGAAGTCGACAAGTTGGAAGAACAACTTGCGGCAGAAAGGAAGATCGTCAAGAGCTTCTCTATGCCAAAAACTGTTCTTCCAGTAGTTGATACCTTCTCTGCTCTGGCCAAAGGAGCTGGCTTGGGGCATGTAGGGGTATCTGGTTCCTCATCCAGGAGAAACAGGAACCAGAGGAAGAATAAGGCCGCCAAGAAGGCCTCTGCTGATGAAAAGGGAAAGGCTCCGCTTAGTCCTGTTGCGTTCAGAAAGCCTAGCTTTCCTTGCAACCAACATGACTTTGAATCAACCTTTGGTCATCATTTCCGGCCCTCGGTTGCAAAGCCAAAGAGCCGATATGATGGTTGGACCTTTCCCCGGAACTTCGGTGAGAGTGCCTTCAAGGCACCTTATGAGGAAATACACATGGGAAATTATGGTCAATTCTCTAGCGGCCATAATGGAAAGCAGGCACCAAGAGCCAAGCCTGTTATACTGAAGGAACAGAAGGTGAAGAAGTCATGTGACTGCAATCACTATGAGGCCTCCACCTCCAGATCCAAGGCCCCGGCTGTACCCACCATTCCCAGGGTAAGGCATGAGCCTAGGAAGAGGTACAACAGATTCGACTGTTGGTGCTGTGGCAAAGTCGGTCACTTTGCCGTGAATTGTTGGTTTAATCCAAGGTATCTCGAGACTCCCTATGTTAGCAATGCGAGGCCGACCACTCGTAGGGTTAACCAACCGAGGGGGAGTATGCTAACCAAGAATGTAGGACCCAAGTTCGATTGGGTTCCTAAGGGAAATTAATTTTGTTTTGCAGGAATGTTCAAAGGCCACCAAAACGCCAATCTGGTACTTGGACAGTGGATGCTCCCGGCATATGACTGGGACAAGAAGCCTGCTGCGTGATTACACTCCAGTCGAGAATGGACCCAAAGTCATCTTTGGAGGGTCAGATCGAGGAGTCACCAGAGGTTACGGTATGATTTCCAACGGTATAATCTCTATCACCGACGTGGCTTATGTTGAAGGGTTAAACCATAACCTGATCAGTGTAAGTCAGTTATGTGACAAAGGTTATGACGTTAAGTTCTGCAAGGATAAATGTCTGATAATTTCACGTACCTCTTCTGAGACGGTATTATCAGGCATTAGGGGCAGAAATATCTTCTGCTTAGATTTTCTCAGTTTAGATTCATCTACCCCCGTATGCCTTGTGGCAACAGGCAGTGCATCTCTTTGTGAACAATGGCACAAGAGATTGACACATATTAATTTCAAAACAATTAGTATGCTGTTTTCTAAAAACTTAGTAAGGGATGCTCCCGTTATCAAGTGCATCAAAGATAGCCCCTGTCCTGCATGCCAAATGGGCAAACAGACTCGGGCTACCTTTAAGAGCATTGGAGACAAAGACTCTTCCCGGTGTCTTTATCTTCTACATATGGACTTGTTTGGTCCAATGCAAGTTCATAGCTTGGGAGGCAAGTCCTATACGCTAGTGATAGTTGATGATCATTCTCGGTTTACATGAGTGTTCTTCTTAAAACGAAAGTCAGATACGTTTGACATCTTCACTAGCTTTGTCAAGCAGGTTCAGAACGAATTTAACTGCACAGTGGTCAAAATCAGAAGTGATCATGGAACAGAATTCGAATCTGGTGCTATGACAGAGTTTTGTGAAGAACAAGGTATCTTTCATGAGTTTTCCTCCCCGCGCACTCCTCAGCAAAATGGAGTTGCGGAGAGGAGAAATAGAACTCTCATTGAAGCTTGCACGACAATGTTGACAGACGCTTCTCTCCCAGAATACTTCTGGGCAGAGGCGGTCAATACAACTTGTCATGTACAAAACCGAGCATTGATCAACAAGCATCATCGTAAGACGCCTTACGAGCTACTGAAAGGCAGGAAAACAACCATGTCCTACTTGAGGATCTTTGGTTGCAGATGCTTTGTACTGAATAATGGGAAGTACCCGCGTACTAAATTTGGTGAAAAATGCTTCGAAGGCATATTCATGTGGTATAGTTCCCACAGTCGGGCATATAGGGTCTTCAATAAGAAAACCCTAGTGGTAGAAGAATCAATTAATGTTGTATTTGATGAAGGAAGTTTGCTTAACAGCAATTCTTCCAGTGGTATTCTTGAAGATGCAGGTGCACGACTTGAACAGCTGGATCTCGATGAGACCGCTAAAGTTGAAACTCCTAAGTACGTCAAAGTTTCTACCTCCACGTCATCTGGGAATGTTGAAGATCAAAATGGAACAAATCTCCTAGAAGAAGGAGAAGTCCAAGAAGTAGTCGAAGCTCCAGACGCCAGACTTCTAGAGCTCCGGCACGTGAGGGATCATCCTAGAGATCAGATCATCGGAGATCCTCGTGTCGGTGTCAGAACTCGAAGAGGTACTATTAATGAAATTTTGCATCTTAGCTTTCTGTCACAGGTTGAGCCAAAGAAGTTCGACGAGGCGAACAAAGATGCGGCATGGATTCTGGCCATGCAAGATAAACTACATCAATTCGAACGTTGCAACGTTTGGACGCTGGTTCCCAGACCACACAAGCAGAATGTGATTGACACCAAGTGCATCTTCAGAAACAAACTGGATGAACATGGTGTCATCATAAAGAACAAGGCCAGGCTAGTGGCTCAAGGTTACAGACAGGAGGAGGGGATTGACTTCGACCAGACCTTTGCACCAGTGGCAAGGCTCGAGACAATCAGATTGTTCCTGGCGTATGCTTCGCACAAAGGATTCACAGTCTATCAAATGGATGTGAAATCAGCATTCTTGAACGGAGACCTGAAAGAGAAAGTATACGTCGCTCAACCCCCAGGTTTTGTCAATCCTACTTATCCCAATCATGTATATTTGCTTAATAAAGCTTTATATGGGTTAAAACAAGCTCCACGAGCTTGGTATGAGACTTTATCTAGTTTTCTTCTTGAGAACAAGTTCTCTAGAGGTAAAATAGATAAGACATTGTTTTTCAGGGAAGTCAAAGGTAAGATTTTGCTGGTGCAAATCTATGTCGATGACATAATATTCGGCTCAACGGACAACAATCTCTGCAAAACGTTTTCCAAACTTATGCAAGGAAAGTTTGAAATGAGCAGCATGGGAGAGCTAAAGTATTTCTTGGGACTTCAAGTGAAACAGTCTGAGGATGGAATCTTCATCTCTCAGACGAAGTTCACAAATGAACTCCTCAAGAAATTCGGTATGGAGAGTGCAACCTCTATGAGGACTCCAATGGGATCCACTATGTCTCTGGATAAGGATGAGAAAGGTAAACCTTTCGATGAAACCAAATACAGAAGCATCATTGGATCTCTGCTCTACCTTACTGCCAGTAGACCGGATATCATGTTCTCCACATGTGTCTGTGCCAGATATCAGGTGAACACTAAGGAATCTCACTATGTCGCTGCAAAGCGAATTCTAAGATACCTTAAAGGTACTCCCAATCTTGGCTTGTGGTACCCGAGAAACAGTGATGTCGAGCTAATAGGTTTTTCAGATGCTGATTTTGCAGGGAGTAGGGATGACAGGAAAAGCACCTCCGGGACGTGTCAATTCCTCGGACGAAGGCTTATTTCCTGGAATAGCAAGAAACAGAATTGTGTTGCAACCTCCACAGCAGAGTCTGAGTACATCTCGGCAGGCAGTTGTTGCGCACAACTCCTATGGATCAGAAACCAGTTAGCCGACTACGACCTTCAGTTCAAGGAAGTACAAATGTACTGCGACTCCTCCAGTGCAATTGCAATTGCCAACAATCCGGTATCGCACAGCAGAACGAAGCATATTAAAGTGCGCTACCACTTCATTCGGGAGCACGTGGAGAACAATGACATCTCTCTCTGTTATGTCCCCACGGACAAGCAGATTGCAGATATATTCACAAAGCCCTTAGACGAGGCCAAGTTCAGTCTTTTCAAAACTGAATTGGGGATGCTAAATTATGAGGAATGAAGACTACAAAAGCTCCAGGATCATGCCTCTAGGGGGAGCCTCTACCAGGAACTCCATTGTGAGCACAGGTGCAAGAACTGAGGGGGAGCAAGGGGTCAAATGCTACAGACCCAGATTTGCAGAAGACGAAAAGGGGGAGATTACCCTCTCGGCTAAGGCTAAGGTGGCTCCAAGGTTGCTCTCAAGAAATTGGTATTGGTAATGAATATCTCTCTCAGCTAAATTTCAAGGTTATGATTTTCATTCTCATACGCTTTATTCACCTTAGCTTGTAGGGTTTAGGCTTCTTCAAATAGAGGGAGATTGTTGGGTATTGTATCCACAACGTACCTGATTTGAAGAAGCCCATGAACAAGCTAAGGTAAATAGACAATGTTTTTGACAAAATATTTCAAGTTGTGCTTGCAGTTATTCCATGCTAAGTGCACACCAATGTCAGGGTGCAGTAGGTCAATATACACGGGTCTGCACGACGTAATCCCTCGTTGAGCAGATCAATGTGTTGGGCTACATGTATTCTCTCTATTGGAGTGCACTTACTTTCAAGTACAGGGCTGTGTTTATGCAAGAGCAGACAAGGAGCAAGGATGAGTCAAAGAGCAGCTCAGAGGCGTAAGACAAAAAATCATCTAAGTAAGAATCGACGAGAATCACCAAGTGATTCTCGCCGATTCGGCGAGAATCACCAAGTGATTCTCGCCGAATCGTCGAGAATCACTGGCTGATTCTCGCCGGCTAAATCAGAGTGCAATCAAGTCAAATTCGACGAGAATCACTTTGTGATTCTCGACGAATCGTCGAGAATCACTTTGTGATTCTCGCCGAATCGTCGAGAATCACCCTTGATTCTCGACGAATCGACGAGAATCACAGGTGATTCTCGCCGATTTTTACTTGGGCAATTTTCGGGAAAAAGTTGGACCGGATTCTGCCGCTGGCACTATTTTGGACCGGATTTAGGGTTTCTTCTTGTGGGACCCACAACGGTCATTAAGGTGTTTACTTGTGTATATATATACGGGTATTTTTGAACAATAAGGAGATACACAGAAAGAAGCCGAGCGACCATCTTGACCTAAAATCGCGAAACTGCTCCGCCGCCGTCGTCTCCGCTCGCGCTAGTTGGTCGCCGCTTTTGATCGAGATTCTTCCTGATCTTCCGGCGACAGAAGCTTAGCCAAGCTTAGAGTCTCACGTATCTAACCGGAGATCTCTTGTCTCTTGATTCGTTGATCGGGAAAATCTTCCCCATCCGAATCGATCGAGACGATTGTGTTGGAGTTACCATGATGATCTGGAAGTGGTCAAACATCTAATCTCACTGCCAACGCAATATGAGCCTGCAGGGTCGCACATAAGAAATGTGGAGAAGTTGGATGACTGACTGTGTTGGTAAAGGTTACCAATCACCGACCTGAATAGGGTTATGGGCAAGGTGTTGCCTTATAGGATCATCGGGTTGGGCAAAGGTTGCCTTGAAGGGCTGGTTAGGTTCGTCGTCCGAGGGTCAAAGACATTAGTCGAGAATGGTCTTCTGATTCCCGCCGATCGACGAGAATCACCTTGCTGATTCTCGCCGATCGACGAGAATCGTCGAGAATCAATTGTTGATTCTCGACGATCGACTACCTTGGCTATTGTCGTCGACCGCGGCTCGACGATCGTCGAGTATCATTATGTGTCGTCGAGCGTGGCTCGACGATCGACGAGAATCGTCGAGTATTGTACTCTGATTCTCGCCGATCCAATGTGATACTCGCCGAATGATTCTCACCGAACCTGCTCAGTGATTCTCGCCGATTCTCACTGATTCATTCTCGCCGATTCTGAACCCTAGTTCTGGGTGGTCTGCGGATAGCGATTTTCCTGAGTTTATTTTATACTTTAAGTATAAATATAACACTTAGGGTTTCGGGAATATGCGCGATCTATCCCCTCTGTGCGAATCGAACCCGACGGAAGGAGTTCCGCGTTCGCTCCGCCGATCCCGATCCCGCCGCCGGAAGAGTTCCGCCGCCGTGTTTGCTCCCTTGACCACCTTTTCTCCGGCGATCGTCGCTGGCGCTGCAATCCCTGGCGCGGACCTAGCAGTCCGTGGGAAAGCAAAGGTGCGGTCTTCTCCTTCCCGATCTTCCGTGCGACGGAAAGCTCGGCGTTCTCCCGCTCGTGTGGACCTCTGCAGAAACGTGGATACTATTCCACGTAGAACTCGCCACCAGCAAGCAGACAAAGTTTGGAGCTTCTCCGTTGAGTTGTGACTCAACGCCACCGAGGTAATTTTTGCCTAGTTTCGTTAACTTCTTGATTCAACCGTCATGGCTCGATCCGCATCTCTTTGGGTTTTTCTTGATGTTTTACTTTTCCGCTGCGTGCACAAGTGTTGTGCCAACCCTATAGAGAAACCCAACAGTGGTATCAGAGGGAGGTTGCTGCCATGACTGTTGTTTTGGAAGTTGTCTTAGTCCAATGCGTGTAAACCTAGAAATTTAGAAGTGTTCTAAATGTCTAGATTTAGTCTTGGCACTTCGCCAAGAACGATTGGAATTTCGGTGGAATTTCTAAGTGTTAGAAATTGTTGTCTCCTTAGCAGTAACCATCCCTCGAGTATGTTTTGGATTTTGAATCCAACATAGAGAGATGAGCTTGTCTACTGCTTAAGTTGAGCTGTCTTTGCCTTTGTCCAATGCATGTAAATCTGAGGATTTGGAAATTTCCGGATGTTCAGATTTAGCCCTTCCTTCTATCAAATGTTGATGGTGTCAGGATGTGCACATAAGGGATGCATGTGGTTTTAGAAGAATTGTTTTTCTTTGGATGTGCACATTGATCAAATGTTGATCATGGTTAATTGTTAACCTAAAATTGAAATCCCTTCTTTTAATATTAAGTGTTCGGATGCCTTCCGATGGATGACACTCTTCCTGCCTCGATCGATGAAATGTGGGCTTGCCAAAGCAGGGTGCATTAATCTATCTTGGTAAGGGTGCGAGCGGATAATTGTGATATCCCACTGTTGACATCGGGTCCAGCTTAACTAGGTGACCTCAAAGGTTGAGTGCCTAGAGGCATAGGGTTGGCATGCATCATATGATGGATGCGAATAAGGAGTTATTCACCAACCATACAAGAATTGCATGAGGATGCAATTGGCAAGCGTTGCCTACCTAAATAACCACATCGTGAGAGGAACGCCAAAGCGGACTCATTGTGTTGGTGAAATACGGATCTTGTCCACTAAGAGAGTAGCTCGCATGAACTCTCCGAATTGTTAGTGAGGGCTATCATTTCGAATAAAATAGTGGGAGTATTTTAATTGAAGTCCTAATTAGAATAAATTGCAATTGAAATGTAGGTACTGATTTTATTCTGCATAAATTCTTGTAGAATTCCATGGCAAGCGTTTCACACTCCACGCTGTCTCTGAGAGCCATCCTTGAGAAGGATAAGCTCAGCGGGACAAACTATATGGACTGGTATAGGAACCTGAGAATTGTTCTCAGGCAAGAGCGAAAGCTCTATGTCTTGGAAGAAGAAGCCCCCGAGGTGCCGACCGGGAACTCTTCCCGTGCTGAGAAGGATACTTATAAGAAGTATACTGATGATGCTTTGGATGTCGAGTGTCTTATGCTTGCCACCATGAACTCTGAGCTTCAGAAGCAACATGAGAACATGGGGTGCAAGGAGATTGACGAGCACCTCAAGAAAATGTTTCAAGGGCAGGCTCGTCAAGAGAGGTTCGACATCACTAAAGCGTTGTTTCAGTGCAAGATGGGAGTTCGAGACTCAGTAGGGACTCACGTACTCAAGATGATTGGGTATATAGAGAACCTTGAAAGGCTGGGTTTTCCTCTTGGTCAAGAGTTTGCCACGGATCTGATCCTGCAATCGTTGCCGGACAGTTATGAGCAGTTTGTCTTGAACTACAATATGAACGAGATAGACAAGACACTGCCCGAACTCCTAGGCATGTTAAGAACTGCCGAGATCAACATGAAGAAGGCCAAGTCTGCCAGCCCCATACTGATGGTGCATAAGGGCAAGGGCAAAGCCAAGGGCTCCAAGAAGACGAAGCTAGGACCTAAGTCATATCTTGAGCCCAAGTCTTCAGCACTGATGAAAAAGAAAAGCACGGTGAAGGATGGGAAATGCCACCACTGTGGCAAGGCTGGTCATTGGCGGAGGAACTGTCCTTCGTATATTGAGGGTCTGCAGAAATTGAGGGGAGGTATGACTTCCGCTTCTAATGTTTACGTTATAGAGATAAACCTTTCTGCTCCTTCATCTTGGGTATTGGATACCGGATGTGGTTCTCACATTTGTACAAATGTGCAGGAACTGGGAAGGAGAAGATTGCTGAGTAAAGGGGAGGTGGACCTCCGCGTCGGCAATGGAGGAAGAGTTGCTGCTGTAGCCGTAGGAGTTTACCGTCTTTCTTTGCCCAGTGGGCTTGTAATAGAATTAGATAACTGTTATTTTGTTCCGGCAATAACTAGAAACATTATATCTATTTCATGTTTGGACATGATTGGATTTTCTTTTATAATTAAGAACAATTGTTGTTCTATATTTAAGAATGATGTTTGTTATGCTGTAGCCCAATTGTTTAATGGTCTTTACGTTTTGAACTTGGACCATCTGATCTATAATGTAGAAAATAATAAAAGACTAAGAACAAATGACTCGAACCCTACGTTTCTCTGGCATTGTCGTTTGGGCCATATCAACGAGAAGCGCATATCCAAGCTCCATAGAGATGGACTTTTGGACTCATTTGATTATGAATCATTTGAGCGATGCGAATCTTGTTTGTTAGGCAAGATGACTAAAGCTCCTTTCATTGGTTATACTGAGAGGGCTGAGGATCTCTTGGGTGTTATACATAGTGATGTATGCGGACCCATGAGTTCCATGGCTAGAGGAGGGTATTTCTACTTTGTTACATTTACTGATGATTTCAGTAGATACGGATATGTGTATCTTATGAAGTGCAAATCCGAGACCTTTGAAAAGTTCAAAGAGTTCAAGAATGAAGTAGAAAACCAGTTGGGTAAAAGGGTTAAAGCACTCCGATCTGATCGAGGTGGCGAATACCTGAGACATGAGTTCCGTGATCATCTGAAAGAGTGTGGTATTGTATCACAGCTCACTCCACCTAGAACACCACAACATAATGGTGTGTCTGAGAGGAGAAATCGTACTCTGTTAGACATGGTACGTTCGATGATGAGTCTTGCAGACTTGCCTGTTTCCTTTTGGGGTTTTGCTTTAGAGACTGCTGCAATGACATTGAATCGCGCTCCAACGAAAACGGTTCTGAAGACACCATATGAGATATGGACTGGGAAGCGTCCTAGTATGTCGTTCATTAAAATTTGGGGCTGTGAGGCATACGTGAGACGTCAAATGCCTGACAAGCTGGAACCCAAATCAGATAAATGTTATCTGGTGGGATATCCTAAGGAAACGAAAGGGTATTACTTTTACCTACCATCCGAGGGCAAAGTGTTTGTCGCAAGGACTGGTGTCTTCTTTGAGAAAGAGTTCTTATCAAGAAAGACTGAAAAGGTAGAGCTTGAAGAAGTTCAAGAACCACATGTAGTGAATGAACCGGAATTGGATTCTGAGATAGGACTACAAGATGTTGTAGCTGGAGAACCTGCTCAGGGAACACAAGTCCTACGTAGATCTGGTAGACCGAGGTTTGAGCCTGAGAGATATGGATTTCTCGTGTCTCAAATAGGTAATGTGTTGCTTATGGATCATGATGATGAACCAGCAACCTACCAAGAGGCTATGAATGGACCGGACTCCGACAAATGGCTTGAGGCTATGCAATCCGAAATGGACTCCATGTATGCAAACCAAGTTTGGAACTTGGTGGAACCACCTGAAGGGGTACGACCCATAGGGTGCAAGTGGGTCTTCAAGAAGAAGACCGACATGGATGGGAATGTACAGACATTCAAAGGGCGACTGGTGGCTAAAGGTTTCAAGTAAATTCATGGTATTGACTATGATGAAACTTTTTCCCCTATTGCCATGGTAAAGTCCATTAGGATATTGCTTGCTATTGCTGCGTATTATGACTACGAGATCTGGCAGATGGATGTCAAAACGGCTTTCCTTAATGGAAACCTCCTTGAGGAAGTGTATATGACACAACCCGAGGGTTTTGTATCCCCAGATGAAGCCACTAAAATATGCAAGCTGAATAAGTCCATTTATGGACTGAAACAGGCCTCTCGAAGTTGGAATCTTCGTTTTGATGAGAAGATCAAAGAGTTTGGTTTCATCAAGAATGAAGATGAGCCTTGTGTTTACAAGCGAATCAGTGGGAGCATTGTTGTCTTCCTGATATTGTATGTAGATGACATACTGTTGATTGGGAATGACATTCCTACCCTGAAAGTTGTTAAGAACAACCTAGGGAACTGCTTTTCAATGAAGGATTTGGGCGAAGCGACTTATATACTTGTTATTAAGATCTATAGAGATAGATCGAAGAAGTTGCTGGGTTTGACCCAGAGTACGTACATCGAAAAGGTGTTGAAGCGGTTCAACATGCTTGAGTCCAAGAAAGGATTTTTGCCCATGTCTCATGGTGTGAATCTCTCTAAGGACCAGTGTCCAAAGTCTTGTGAAGATAAGGACCGCATGAAGTTGATTCCATATGCTTCGGCAATTGGATCAATCATATACGCGATGTTATGTACTCGACCCGATGTTTCCTTTGCTTTGAGCATGACTAGCAGGTATCAGTCAGACCCCGGTGAATGTCACTGGATTGCAGTCAAGAATATCCTGAAGTACTTGAGAAGGACTAAGGACGTGTTCTTGGTGTATGGTGGAGAGGAAGAGCTCGTTGTAAGTGGTTACACGGATGCTAGCTTCCAAACTGATAGAGACGACTCCAAGTCTCAGTCAGGTTTTGTGTTTTGCCTGAATGGAGGAGCTGTGAGCTGGAAGAGTTCCAAGCAAGAGACAGTTGCTGATTCTACAACAGAGGCCGAGTATATCGCAGCAGCTAATGCAGCGAAGGAGGCTGTATGGATTAGGAAATTCATCGGCGAGCTTGATGTAGTTCCTAGCATTGTTGGTCCCGTAGTTCTCTACTGTGATAACAATGGTGCAATTGCACAATCTAAGGAACCTAGATCCCATCAGTGCTCCAAGCACATACTCCGGCGGTTTCATCTTATTCGTGAGATTGTCGAACGAGGAGATGTAAACATTTGCAGAGTGCCGACTGAGGAAAATATTGCGGATCCGCTGACAAAGCCTCTCGCGCAGAGAAAGCATGATGGTCATACTAGATCGATGGGTATACGATACCTAAATGATCAACTCTAGCGAGAATCTTGTGGATTGCATGTTATCTTGTATTTTGTTGGCTGTTTGTTCATATGATGAACTGTGTACCTAGTTTTTCTTTTATAATTAATGGCAAATTCTTTTATTATGAGTTTTTCTATATATGATAGTTAAATGTTAACATAATAGATACCCTTAGAATGTTTGCTTCCATGGGACATCAAGTACGTGACTTGAATGTGAGAGCCCATGATTTATTTGAAGCTTCATTCTTAAAGGTCCCTGGTCAAGTATCATCATAGAAACTAAGGGTGATGATGATACATGGAGGCTAGCACGTGTGTTGACTGATGACTGGTTCTCACAGGTCATGATATTGTGATATCAAGTCATCACGTGGGTACTTGTTAGTGAACAAGTTGTACTGGACAGACCCAACCTGAGACTACTCTGTGGATTGTCATCCAATAGTGTCACGAGTAGGTCTCAATTGACAATGGTGTTGTGGTCCTTTGACCTGAAGTCACAGCATTCATCAAGTGAGGAAGAGCGTGCTTTGATGCCATCTAAAGTCTTCCTTGAGAAAGGTTGATGATAAGGGTGGTCGTTGGGCATGTTACGAATCATTTGGGTGTTTGTGTGTGAGCAGATATGGGATTTGTCTTCCTGTATGACAGGAGTTGCATCCATGGGCCCCTTGATGGAACTGGACTGAGAAATGCATGGCCATGCTTGGTTGAGTCAATATGTGATATTGGACTCACCATTCTCTGGTAGTCCGTCCTGGATCAAGAAAACTTGGATTGAGCTAAAACGAGGGTGACACGGTCCATGCCTCTAGTTCTTTCCGGATGTAAGGGACAAAGGGACAAAGACAACGCTGATACATTGGTCATATAGGCTTATGAGTTATTAACTCTTATTGCTTGGGGAGCAATGATGCATTGCTAGATGTCGCTCATTGTTTGTGAGGTTTTTGGTTTGATACTTTCGAGATCAAGTGGGAGTCTGTTGGAGTTACCATGATGATCTGGAAGTGGTCAAACATCTAATCTCACTGCCAACGCAATATGAGCCTGCAGGGTCGCACATAAGAAATGTGGAGAAGTTGGATGACTGACTGTGTTGGTAAAGGTTACCAATCACCGACCTGAATAGGGTTATGGGCAAGGTGTTGCCTTATAGGATCATCGGGTTGGGCAAAGGTTGCCTTGAAGGGCTGGTTAGGTTCGTCGTCCGAGGGTCAAAGACATTAGTCGAGAATGGTCTTCTGATTCCCGCTGATCGACGAGAATCACCTTGCTGATTCTCGCCGATTGACGAGAATCGTCGAGAATCAATTGTTGATTCTCGACGATCGACTACCTTGGCTATTGTCGTCGACCGCGGCTCGACGATCGTCGAGTATCATTATGTGTCGTCGAGCGTGGCTCGACGATCGGCGAGAATCGTCGAGTATTGTACTCTGATTCTCGCCGATCCAATGTGATACTCGCCGAATGATTCTCACCGAACCTGCTCAGTGATTCTCGCCGATTTTCGCCGATTCTCACTGATTCATTCTCGCCGATTCTGAACCCTAGTTCTGGGTGGTCTGCGGATAGCGATTTTCCTGAGTTTATTTTATACTTTAAGTATAAATATAACACTTAGGGTTTCGGGAATATGCGCGATCTATCCCCTCTGTGCGAATCGAACCCGACGGAAGGAGTTCCGCGTTCGCTCCGCCGATCCCGATCCCGCCGCCGGAAGAGTTCCGCCGCCGTGTTTGCTCCCTTGACCACCTTTTCTCCGGCGATCGTCGCTGGCGCTGCAATCCCTGGCGCGGACCTAGCAGTCCGTGGGAAAGCAAAGGTGCGGTCTTCTCCTTCCCGATCTTCCGTGCGACGGAAAGCTCGGCGTTCTCCCGCTCGTGTGGACCTCTGCAGAAACGTGGATACTATTCCACGTAGAACTCGCCACCAGCAAGCAGACAAAGTTTGGAGCTTCTCCGTTGAGTTGTGACTCAACGCCACCGAGGTAATTTTTGCCTAGTTTCGTTAACTTCTTGATTCAACCGTCATGGCTCGATCCGCATCTCTTTGGGTTTTTCTTGATGTTTTACTTTTCCGCTGCGTGCACAAGTGTTGTGCCAACCCTATAGAGAAACCCAACAGATTGATCCTAGTGTGACCGTTGGTAGACCTAGCTAGCTTCGCTACGAAGTTTGGATCTCCAGAGTACAGCAGCCGCACATCGTTGTCGCCGCCGATCCCGTGAACCTAGCCGCCGCCCATCTTGCCGCCGCCGGTTTCGGGGAGATTCTCTCCAAGAGAGATCTAGGGTTGTGGACTCTTCATGGACTTCAAAAACACGTCGTCAACAAAGAGGGACACCTTAGTCTCCAAACGTAGTTTGTATCTCTTGTACATTCTAGTTTTACTTTTGTTGTAAAGGAACGTTGGTTCCTAGTTGTAAGGGTTGGGTGCAACCCGTGTTGTGGGAGTGTTGACTCCTACGTGTGGAAGGGTTCCTTCCGATAGTGCAAGGATTGGATTTCAATCCTGTTGGAGAAGTGACCGAGTTGTCCCTTGTTGGGAGATAGGTCGAAGGGGGAAAGTGGATGTACCCAAATCGGGGAACCACTATAAATAGCTTGTGTACTCTTTTGTGCTGTGTTGTTTTATTTTCGTGTGCAGGTACAATTTAAATTCCGCAAAAATGCTGCACGTCACCTATTCCCCCCCCCCCATAGGTGAAGATAGTTGACACTAGGTGGACTTTCAATCCGTCAAGCTTAACTTATGGTCCTTTTTTTCAACAGCATTCAATGTGAAAATTACAACTGCATTTTGAATTGAACTACAGTTTTTTGTTCATTTGCAGTTGAATGTTTTTTAGTATTAACAAATCCTTTTCTATTATTTTTTTTGATAAAAACAGTCTGTTGTGTTTTCAATTGTGCATTCAGATGATGAGGCATATGCTACGTACTGTCAGTATGCTCATAACACATGTTTTGTTGTTTAGAAACAACATTTGACATACTTGACACACAAGGATTATAAAATATTGAGAATATAGCTGCGTCAAAGCTGGTTTGAGAAGTGTGACTCCATCATCAAAAACTGGAAATACGTTGTTGGATCCCTAGTTGATTTGGGCTAGGTTTAGTAGCTTAGGATGTGACCCAACCTGTATAGCCAGGGTCAAGTTGTGTCTTAGAGTCTAGGTCAAGTCCTTAGAGTCAACTTCAGATGGATAAGCTAACAACAAGACCATCAGAGACTCCAGACTTAGAAGATTTCAAGACTAAGTAAAGTGAGTTCGACATTCGTCGAACTCAGCTCGACGAAAGGTGTTCTGTGCTCGACGATCGTGAGACAATTCTTTATGTTGTGCTCGACGATCTTAGTTCTCTGTTCGCTGAAGACTGAGTTTCCTCATCAAGCTAAAGTCAGGATAACTTCAGAATTTTTCTAAGTCCATCTTTAGACTTTGGTCGACGAACAAGATTCTGAGCTCGACGAACTTGGACCTCAAGTTCTCAACTTCTCAGGTCGACGAAGTCAACTTCTCAGGTCGACGAATGCAGTACTCTACTCGACGATTTCTAAATTCAGAGGATTTGTGTCGACACTTAGGGCTTGTGTCGACACCAGACAATTTATGTCGACACCAGAAGATTTGTGTCGACACTAGGATATCAGTCAACACCAACTCATGTCGACACCAGAAGATTTGACTCGACACCAAGATCAATCAGTCGACACCAACTTGTGTCGACACAGAATATCAGTTATACAGAATATTTTGACTAAGTCCAGAACTGTTCTCAGCTCGACGAATTTGGATCTCAGCTCAACGAATGAAGACTGTCTGTTCAACGAATGAAGATTGTCTGGTCGACAAACTCATCAAGCTCAGCTCGACGAACTCAAGCTCAGGTCGACGAACTCAAGCTCAGCTCGACGAACTCAAACTCAGCTCGACGAATTGTGTTCTTCATTCGACGATTCCAGACTAGGTCTTCTTCAGTTTTCCCGTCCCTTTTCTTGGCGATGATTCCTGAAAAATTAATGCCAGATCTTCTCGGAATGTTACTGTTGGAACGCGCATTAATCATGGACTATTACATGCTGTTTTTCCATGGGACAGTTAGGGAAATTATTGATTGCCGCTTCCTTCCAAGGCCGACTGCAATTACTGCTCAACATTCAAATTTTTGAATGATCTTCAGTCAGTGAGAGATCATCAAAAGAGTAGTCAGAAAATCAAAGAGATACACACAGACACTCACATACAAACAATCAGACAGACACACTCAGATTGCACAAAAGAACAAACTTACAGAAATCTAAAGTTCTACTGCAATCAGCCTTGACTAGAGAACAACCTCATCAAGAAGAAGAAGAAGAACATTCAAGTACTATTAAGAGTCTTCTTCCTTCAACTCTACAGGACAACTTCAAAGGACAACAAATATCAATATGTCAAAGAAGTTCCTGAAGCAAATTTCTGGTCCAGGCATTCTAGGTCTTTGAAGACCTATCACCCTGTAGCAGTGCTCCAGTTTTCCTGATACATTCAAGATCTCAGGGGGAGCAAAATCTGCTAACATCTGTCCACAAGTCTTCTCAGTTGCTTTGAAAAAGAGAAGACAATATCACCTTCTTTCCAACTCATGTACAGGGTTTTAATTCCCTTCAAAATTATTCTGGTTGCAAGTCTCATTCCAAAAGACTTGAGGTTTTGGTTTTTGAGCACCTGAACAAAAGCTCATTGGTGTCAGACACCTGATCAAAAACCTGAGTGGATTCCTACCAGGGTGGTAGAAGAGTGGATGTACCCAGGTTGGGGAACCACTATAAAATTTCTTGTGTCGTCTGGTTGCCCTTTATTTTTGTTTTGGCTGTGTTGTTCTGTGATTGTTTAGGTTGATGTGCTTGTTTTCCTTATTTGCTGACTTGTTCACTTAGGAATACAACAAAAGTTG
Source organism: Platanthera guangdongensis (assembly GCA_039583875.1). NCBI lineage: Eukaryota > Viridiplantae > Streptophyta > Magnoliopsida > Asparagales > Orchidaceae > Platanthera > Platanthera guangdongensis. The sequence continues at coordinate 10,127,286 of CM077163.1, forward strand.
TAAAAATTTTGTAGTGAGCACAATACTCTATTCACCCCCCCCCCCCTCTAGAGTATTTCAGATCTAACCTGCACTTTCAATTGGTATCAAAGCGAGGTTGGTTAAAAATACCACACATTATTGGTTGTATAGGCTAACACCTGAACCACAAAGATCCCTCTTGTTAGATCTGTTTGTTTGTTTTTGCTATTAGATTTATTTCTTCACAGAAATGGTCCAAAACAAAGATTATACAAGCATCAGACCTCCAGTTTGCAATCTTAACAAGTTTGTCATCTGGAAGGCAAGAATTAGGTTATACATGAATTCTATTGATGAGGATATTTTTTCTGTTATCCTGACAGGAGTACCTCCAGCACCTGCAGCTTCTACCAGCACTTCAATAAACATGACTGCAGTACCTCCTCCAGAGAACAATGAAGCTTACAAGAAAGCCAAAATGGCAGATGCTAAGGCAATGAACATCTTGGCTCAAACTATGTCAGATGACATATTTCAAAAGGTGGCTGAGTGCACCTCAGCCAAGGCCATTTGGAACTCCCTTAATCAAATGGTAGCTGGCTCAGCAGATGAGAGAAAAGACAGGAGATCCAATCTCAAAACCCTGTATGAGAACTTCAAAAAGGATGAGACAGAATCAGTGGTTGATATGTACAATAGGTTGAGCTCAATCATCAATGAGCTTAAAACCTTGGATAAGGACATCACCCTGACAGAAGTGAATGACAAGATATTGATGTGCTTCCCTAGCTCTTGGGACTCCAGGATCTGGCCAATCAAAGAAGCCAGAAGCCTCAATGAGATATCAACTGAGTCTCCGCTAGGTAAATTAAAATCCTATGAGCAGCTGATCAAATCAAGAGAGGCAGCAAAACAAAAGGTAACAACTCCAGTGAGAAAGGATCACATCATAGCCTTCAAAGCATCTGAGGAAAGTGAGACCTCAACATCAAATGAAGAATTGATGAGCCTCTTTGCAAAAGATTCTATAAGATGGTTAGAAAGGATTTCAGAAGGAAATCATCCAGGCAGGATGATAAGCCCAAGTATGACAAGACATCAACCAAGAAGGTTGTGTGCTTTGGTTGCAGAAAGCCTGGACATTACATCTCAGAATATCCAGAAAACCAGAAGAAGGACAACAGTAGAGAAAAGGACTCCAGGAGAAGACACAACAACAGACCCTCTTCCAGCAAATACAAAAAGAAAGACAAGGGCTTTGTTGTTGAGACATGGAGTGACACAGAGGAAGAATCATCCTCTTCCAGTTCAAGTGAAGAAGAGGAAGAAGCTAGATCCAAGGAGGTTTGCCTAATGGCAATTGATGCCTCCAAGAGCTGTTCTGGATCAGAAGAAGAATCTGAAGATGAAGCTTGCTCAGACTCAGAGGCAGATCAGGTTCTTTCTAGTTTTGATTTTAATTCTGATTTATTTAAAATTGAATTCAAAACTATGTGCTTAGACTTAATCAATTCAGAAAAAAAAATAAAAACTCTTAGAGAAAGACTAGGAAGTCTTGAATTTGTTAACTCAGAAAACATTAAACTACAAGATCAACTAACCTTAGCTAATGAACAAATAATTAAATTAAAATCTGAATTATGTGAGGCCAAACAACTTGAGCAATCTCTCAATGAGAGAAGCCTCAAGCTGATGGACATAACAAGCACAGTTAATGTCAGATTAAATGACAAGCTGGGCTTGGGTGCTTCATCAAGTTTGCCCCCCATAATCAAGAAAAATATTCTTACAACCCCCATCAAGTTTATTTCTGCCAAGGGAAAAGAAAAGATTATAAACACACCATTGTCTGAAAACAATCCAAAACCTATAGACAAGAGAAACAGAAATCAGAAAACAGTTAATAAAAACAAGGTTCAGCAGCATTCGTCGAATTCAGATCGACGAAATGTGGCCAGTTCGTCGAACCCAGATCGACGAACGCTGAACACAAACTTTAGTAATAACAATTCGTCTAACTGCAATCGACGAACTTGGTATGGTTCGTCGAGCAGAGGTCGATGAACTTGGGGCGCAGAAAATGACTATTGTCATTCTCTGGGCAGAGGTCGACAATCTCAGCCCTATTCGTCGAACTCTGGTCGACGAACTTACAAAAATTCGTCGAACCCAGAAGGACCAAACTTAAACTATTTCTCTTACAGAAACTCTAAATCAGCTAATAAGTCATTCAATCCAGCAGTTGATTGGATTATGCCACCTAGGAGATATCACCCCTTAGGTTATAAATCTCAACCTGCATTATCAGTTATATCCAATTTTTCTTTTCAACCAAAAAACGGACCTAAGGTAACCTGCGTCAAGAACAATTGAGTTTTGTTTTTCATTACAGGTACAAGTGAAGAGCTATCCAAGGGTGAGTCAGACCTGGTACTTGGAAAGTGGTTGCTCCAAACACATGACAGGCAGCAAGGCAAATTTATCCAATTACAAGTCCAAGCTATGACCAAAGGTGATTTTTGGAGATTCAAACAGTGGCCAGTCAGAAGGATATGAAGCAGTCAAGATTGGGACAGTTACTTTCAAGAAAGTAACATATGTAAGAGGACTTAAACATAACCTAATATCCATAAGTCAATTATGTGATGAAGGTTATCAGGTACACTTTAACTTTACCTCTTGTTCTATTATTAATGATAAAAACCAAACTGTTTTAATTGGACTTAGACAAGGCAACATATATCTAGTAGATTTTATTTCTGGCAAAATTGATGTTTGTTTACTCAATATCACTAGTAACCAAAATGAGTTATGGCATAAAAGATTAGGACATGTAAATCTTAAGAATATATCTATGTTATCTAAAGACAACCTTGTTAGAGGTTTACCTTCTGGCCCCTACAAGAAGGAAAACCTATGCAGGGCTTGTCAACTAGACAAGCAAACCAAAACTAGTTTTAAATCCATTAATAAAAGTGATTCACCTAGGATTCTGTATTTGCTTCATGTGGATCTATTTGGACCCATTGCAGCACAAAGCCTAGGAGGGAAGTCTTACACTTTAGTGATTGTTGATGACTTCTCTAGATTCAGTTGAGTAGCCTTTCTGAGAGCTAAGTCAGATACATTCAAGGTTCTTACAGATTTTCTCAGGACCATACAGATTGAGTTCTCTACTCATATTGCATTGATCAGAAGTGACCATGGCACAGAGTTTGAGTCTCTTCTTATGCATGAGTTCTGTGAGAATGAAGGTATCAGGCAGTGCTTCTCAGCTCCTAGAACTCCCCAACAAAATGGGGTTGCTGAAAGGAAAAATAGGACACTCATTGAATCTGCAGGCACATTATTAGCAGATGCTTACATGTCTCTATCCTTTTGGGCAGAAGCTGTAAATACTGCTAACTATGTCCTGAATAGAAGTCTTATACATAAGCTGAAAAATAAGACCCCCTATGAATTACTTAAAGGGAAGAAACCTAAAATCACATATTTTAAAGTTTTTGGCTGCATTTGTTACATTCACACAAATAATAAGAGATACATTAGAAAGTTTGAGGCTAAGGCTGAAGAAGAGATTTTTCTAGGATACTCCCAAGTAAGCAAGGCCTATAGGATTTTTAATAAATCCACCCTTAAAATTGAAGAATCTGTTCATGTATCTTTTGATGAAGCTAACATGTCTTATAAGGAGAAAGCGATTTCTACCAATAGTTTTTTGCATGTACCACAACTGTGTGAGTCTATGGATGGACTAAACCTTACCCAAGAGGTATCAACCCATCCTACTCCACAGGTTGCTGAAGATAGTGAAGAAGAACTTCAAGTGAAAGTGGCTGAACTTCAAGTGGAAGTGGCTGAACTTCCCTCAACAGCTAGTACCATTCCCCAAGAGGAATTAATTACAGAAGTTGTTGCTCAACAAACTCCACCAACTGATCTTGTCACACTTAGAGATCACCCCAGATCTCAAGTGATTGGAGACATCTCAGCAGGTGTACAGACAAGACATCAACTCAACCAAGACTTGATGCATGCATGTTTTCTCTCTAAAATTGAACCTCTCACCATCCATGAAGCAGAGCAAGATCCCCACTGGATCATTGCAATGCAAGAGGAACTAAATCAGTTTGAGAGATGTAGAGTTTGGGATTTGGTTCCAAGATCTCATAACTACCCAGTTATTGGAACCAAATGGGTCTACAGGAACAAATTGGATGCTTAAGGGAACATAGTGAGAAACAAGGCTAGGTTTGTTGCTCAAGGCTACAGGCAAGAGGAAGGAATTGACTATGACCAAACCTTTGCCCATGTTGCAAGGTTAGTGGCCATAAGAATCTTCATTGCCTATGCAGCTCACAGGAGATTCAAAGTCTACCAAATGGATGTCAAGAGTGCATTCTTGAATGGAGTGCTTCAAGAAGAGGTTTATGTAGAACAACTTACAGGTTTTATCTCTCTAACTCAACCCTCTTTTGTATTTAAATTGCATAAAGCTCTCTATGGTTTAAAGCAAGCTCCAAGAGCTTGGTATGAGACCTTAGTAAGCTTTCTTTTAGAGCATAAATTTACAATAGGAACCATAGATAAAACTCTTTTCACTAGACATCATAAGGACCAAATATTGTTAGTACAAATATATGTGGATGACATCATTTTTGGGTTTACTGATCCCAAATTGTGCAAGAGGTTTGCTGACCTCATGCATTCCAAATTTGAGATGAGTAGCATGGGTGAGCTTTCCTACTTCCTTGGTCTCCAAGTGAAGCAGCTCACTGATGGTATCTTCCTCTCCCAAGCTAAGTATGCTAAAGAGCTTATCAAGAAGTTTGGGATGGGTGATGCTTCAGGAATGAAAACACATATGGCTACTAATGCTGTTGTGGATTCTGATGCAGTAGGGAAACCTATGGATCAGAAGAATTATAGGGAAATTGTTGGATCCATATTATACCTAATAGCTAGCAGACCTGATATAATGTTTGTCACATGCCTTTGTGCTAGGTTCCAAGTGAACCCTAAAGAATCTCACCTTATTTTCTTAAAAAGGATTTTGAGATATATAAAGAGTTGTCCTAATCTAGGGCTCTGGTATCCTGCAGAGTCAGAATTTGAGTTAACTGGATACTCAGATGTTGACTATGCTAGATGTAGAGTGGACAGGAAGAGTACCTCTGGAACTTGCCAGTTCCTGGGTATGAGACTTGTCTCCTGGTTTTGTAAAAAGCAGACATCTGTGTCTACATCAACTGCAGAAGCAAAATACATGGTTGTTGGCAGCTGCTGTTCACAGATGTTATGGATACAGAACCAACTCCTAGACTATGGTGTCAACTTAAGTAATTCAACATTATTTTGTGATAATACTAGTGCTATTGCTATAGCACAGAATCCAGTTCGCCATTCTAGGACTAAGCATATTGAAATAAGACATCATTTCATTAGAGATAATGTAGACAAAAAGAAAATTAACTTAATCTATATTCCTACTGATCTACAGAGAGCAGACATTTTCACCAAACCTTTGGATGAGAAAACTCATCTGTTCTTTATAAATCAACTGGGAATGATTAATGGAGAAGAGTTAACTTAGTTTCTGTCTGCATTCGACGAATTTTCCAGAGTTCGTCGAACAGAGTTCGACGAATTAGGGAAAGTTTGGGAGATGCTCGTCGACCGGAGATCGATGAATTCTCTGTGTGGAAATAATTTTTGTCGACCGGAGATCGACGAACTTTGCTTCAGAAGATATTTCGCCGAACGGAGTTTGACGAACTATGTTCGATTCTTCTGGATGAGATCGACGAACTATCTGTCTATAATTTATTTTGTCGAGCTCAGTTCGAAGAACTATTTCTTTTCGTGGAACGGAGTTTGTCGATTCATATTCTGGAAACCTTATATCTAAGTTTTCTTCGACCACCGTCTCGCGCTTTTAGTTCTTTTGCTCTTGATCACCGTTTTTCTCTGTCTTTCTTGCAGGTCATCAATGGCGATTCCAGCAAGCACCTTAGCCGCAATGAAATTTGATACTGGTTTTGATATGGATTTCGATTCTTTCCAACATTCTGACCCCATAGTTCTCTATATCCTGGAATTATTAGAGGAACTTCATCTCAAGGATTTCATGACCAGAAGGATAAAACTACATGCGACTGAAATAAGAGAATGGGTGTATACATTGTCTGTTTCTGAGGATGATATATTGACCAGAACTATCGGGAGTACTGTTGTTTCCCTATCTCTCGCAATTCTTTCTGAGATTTTTGGTTTGGTAAATGGAGAAGATAACATGGAAATGGATTCTGAAGAATTTGGTGACATGTTGAAGTTAATGGGGTTTTTTGGAAGCAACCCTAACAAGCTGTTGAAGAAGCAACTTTCTGCCGCATATCAGTTTTTGGCGGATATTGTAGGGAAAGTGCTGATGGGCAAGCACTCAGCGCATGACTACATCACCCGCTACAAATTCCTTATCATGTGTGCGGTGGTGAATAAACGTTCTGTTGATTGGAGTAAGATTTTCTTTGAGTTGATTAAGAAGAAGAATAACAAGAAGGAAGTCTGCTTCGGAAGAATTCTGGGTATCTTCCTCCAGGAAAAGGCTGGTGAACTCATGGTCTCCCCGACCATCTTCATAAATGCCAGCAAGCGCCTCACATGCGCTCTGTTTGGCAGATGGGAGAGGACGATCTCCAAGCCCTCCAAGGCTTCCTCCTCTTCCATCCCAACTTCTGAGAGCACCAGGGTTGTAAAGGCCACTCCCCTCCCTGCAGAAGAGGTCATTCCATCTCCACCATCTCTTGCTGCACAACTTCCAGCAAAACAACTCCCTCCCTCTTCCATTCCTTCTTCCACACCTAAATCTCCACAACATACTCATGTGCCTACTCCTCCATCTCCACCTCTTGACATTACAAACATTCCTACACCCCCTGCTTCACCTCATGAGACATCTCTACCTACACCTCCTCAGTCTCCTCTTCCCCCACACTTATCCTCCATTCCATCTTACAACATACTCACAGACTCTGCCACACCAGATGTCCTTTCTCCTCTATCCCCTCCATCTGTTCCTCCTACTTCATCTACTTCTCTACCTTCATCCAATATCTCTCCATCCTTGGAATCCCCCACTATATCTACACTCATATCCCTGCTCACTCCCCTCATAAAATCCCTAATGACAGAGGCCATTACACCTCTTGTGAATTCCATCAATTCTTTATCTGCACAAGTTTCTCTTCTCTCTGCTGCCCCCCTCTTCATTCAGGGGACTGGCTCCAGGTTCTTCTGAACCAAGGCAGGGGGAGATGCTCAGTGATGAAGTTGCAGCAGATGCAGATGCAGCAGCAACAGCAGTCACAGCAACAGTTACTTCTACAGTAGATGCAGAGTCAGATACAGATACAGATATTTTGCCAGAATTTGATTCTGAAATGATTGAATTAATTCATTTTATGGACACTGACATTGACTTAGATGAGTCAGTTGAGCAAATAAAAACTGTTGGTGATTTCATTATGAATCTCACAGTTAATCTACCAGAATTACTGCAAGTTTTTGATACAGTACATTTGTAGTTTCTTCCAGCAGAGTTTAATAAGCCACATTTGGCTATTGTACCCTATACCTCTCCAGTTAGTCCAGCAGTTGCTAAGAAACTCTGTGACAGTTTTGTTATTCCAACTTTAGCTTCAACCTCTGCAGCTAGTCCAGAAGTCATTCCAGAAGACATCTCAGTCCCAAGTTTTATTATGGATGACTCTCCTATGCCAGATTTGGATGAGCTAATCCTGGCTGACATTGAAGAGGAGAATAAGGCAGCAGCTGAAAGCTCTGTCCCCATTATTTCTGATTCCTGTACAGTTACCTCTTCTATTGTTGCTGAAACTTCAGTCCCTGAAACTTCAACCTCTGCCCCTGCTTCTACAGAAAAAGCTGTTCTTGATGTTAAAACTCTAAAAGATTTGGATGCTCTTTATGATAATCCTCAGGGTTCTGATTCTGAAGATGATGAAGCTGATGAAGATGATTCTAACGAAGAAGCTTCTAAGAAGAAAAAGAAAATGTTATCAAAGAAAAGAAAGGCTCCTCCTCCAGCCCCTAAACCTAATCCCACTGCTGACGCCCCTTATTACATTCTGCACAATGTTGCTCCTTACAAGGGAATGTTTGCATGGATGTGGTTGTCAAATAACCAGCAGAAGGAAAGAAAGAGAAGTAGGAGATATTCCCCTCCTCCAGTTCACAGATTCAGAAAGGATCCTCCTCCTCCTCCTCCTCCAGCAGCTGGTGTCAGTGGCTCTAACTCCCAGAGATCTGCCCTCATGCAAACATATCAGAGACAGTCATGGAGATCATCTGGAAGCAGCCAGCATAAGCAGCCATCCTCAGGTAATCAACAACAGCATCAGCAGCAGCAACATACCTCTGAAGTACAAAAAGCTGACAGTCCAAAAAGGCCATACTCTCCTCCAACTCCATTTGAAGATCCTGAAACTGCAAATATTGCAAGAATGGCTAGATACCAGGAATTAATTGGCCTATCTTTGATCAATAAAGCCAAGGCTGAAGGAAACGACACATCAGGATTCACAACAATGTCTAAGTACAGAAAAGAAGAGTTGAAAAGGTTTGGCAAAGACAATAAACTGTTTAATGTTGATGTCTATATGAAGCTCCATCCAGAAGCAGTTGTCCCTAGAGCTACATCATTGAATATTATTGGGGCAGCTGATATGACTATGACAAAGGCTCAGGCCTCAGATCCAAAGAGAGAAATCATTTTCAAAAAGCCAGGAGAGCAGACATCAGAAGACAGGTCCAAGTAGAAAAAAGCAGAATAAGTAATCTTTATCTTGTTTTAATTTCTTTCTGCTCTTTCTTTTAGAACTATGTTATTTGTTTAAACAAAGCCTATGTATATATATATCTGTTGCATGTGTTGGTAATTCTCTGCCAGATATATTTCTTTTCTTGCTTTGTTTATCTGTTTGTTTCTATTTTGACTCTGTTAGTGACCTCACCCAAATAGGGGGAGATTGTTGGATCCCTAGTTGATTTGGGCTAGGTTCACTGGCTTAGGATGTGACCCAACCTGTATAGCCAGGGTCAAGTTGTGTCTTAGAGTCTAGGTCAAGTCCTTAGAGTCAACTCCAGATGGACCAGCTATCAACAAGACCATCAGAGACTCCAGACTTAGAAGATTTCAAGACTAAGTAAAGTGAGTTCGACGTTCGTCGAACTCAGCTCGACGAAAGGTGTTCTGTGCTCGACGATCGTGAGACAATTCTTTGTGTTGAGCTCGACGATCTTAGTTCTCTGTTCGACGAAGTTTGAGTTTCCTCATCAAGCTAAAGTCAGGATAACTTCAGAATTTTTTTAAGTCCATCTTTAGACTTTGGTCGACGAACAGGATTCTGAGCTCGACGAACTTGGATCTCAAGTTCTCAACTTCTCAGGTCGACGAAGTCAGCTTCTCAGGTCGACGAATGCAGTACTCTACTCGACGATTTCTGAATTCAGAGGATTTGTGTCGACACTTAGGGCTTGTGTCGACACCAGACAATTTATGTCGACACCAGAAGATTTGTGTCGACACCAGGATATCAATCAACACCAGCTCATGTCAACACCAGAAGATTTGAGTCGACACCAAGATCAATCAATCGACACCAACTTGTGTCGACACAGAATATCAGTTACACAGAATATTTTGACTAAGTCCAGAACTGTTCTTAGTTCGACGAATATGGATCTCAGCTCAACGAATGAAGACTGTCTGTTCAACGAATGAAGATTGTCTGGTCATCAAGCTCAGCTCGACGAACTCAAGCTCAGCTCGACGAACCCAAGCTCAGCTCGACGAACTCAAGCTCAGCTTGACGAACTCAAACTCAGCTCGACGAATTGTATTCTTCGTTCGACGATTCCAGACTAGGTCTTCTTCAGTTTTCCCGTCCCTTTTCTTGGCGATGATTCCTGAAAAATTAATGTCAGATCTTCTCGGAATGTTATCGTTGGAACACGCATTAATCATGAACTATTACATGTCGTTTTTCCATGCGACAGTTAGGGAAATTATTGATTGCCGCTTCCTTACAAGGCCGACTGCAATTACTGCTCAACATTCAAATTTTCGAATGATCTTCGGTCAGTGAGAGATCATCAAAAGAGTAGTCAGAAAATCAAAGAGATACACACATACACTCACATACAGACAATCAGATAGACACACTCAGATTGCATAGAAGAATAAACTTACAGAAATCTAAAGTTCTACTGCAATCAGCCTTGACCAGAGAACAACCTCATCAAGAAGAAGAAGAAGAACATTCAAATACTATCAAGAGTCTTCTTCCTTCAACTCTACAGGACAACTTCAAAGGACAACAAATATCAATCTGTCAAAGAAGTTCTTGAAGCAAATTTCTGGTCCAGGCATTCTAGGTCTTTGAAGACCTACCACCCTGTAGCAGTGCTCCAGTTTTCCTGATACATTCAAGATCTCAGGGGGAGCAAAATCTGCTAACATCAGTCCACAAGTCTTCTCAGTTGTTTTGAGAAAGAGAAGACGATATCACCTTCTTTCCAACTCATGTACACGGTTTTAATTCCCTTCAAAATTATTCTGGTTGTAAGTCTCCTTCCAAAAGACTTGAGGTTTTGGTTTTTGAGCACCTGAAAAAAAGCTCATTAGTGTCAGACACCTGATCAAAAACATGAGTGGATTCCTACCAGGGTGGTAGAAGAGTGGATGTACCTAGGTTGGGGAACCACTATAAAATTTCTTGTGTCGTCTGGTTGCATTTTTTTTTATTTTGGCTGTGTTGTTCTGTGATTGTTTAGGTTGCTGTGTTTGTTTTCCTTATTTGTTGACTTGTTCACTTAGGAATACAACAAAAGTTGTAAAAAGTTTGTAGTGAGCACAATACTCTATTCACCCCCCCCCCCCCCCCCTCTAGAGTTTTTCAGATCTAACCTGCACTTTCACACGCACTGGTTGTCTTGTCTGTATATTTTTACCGCAGATAAAGATGGCAGAAATTGGACAGTTTCAAAGCTTATCGAGGAACACAATCATGTGTTTGAGACATTGAACGAGCAGAATTTACTAAGATCTCATCGTAGCATTTCAAACAGACATGATAGTCTTATTAAGAATTTGACAAATACGGGAGCTAAAATAGTTTATGCATACATTTTTTATCTAATGAAGTTGGTGAGATCGAGAATATTGGGTTCTCTAAATCCGATGCATACATGTTGAAACCGAAAAACGGTCTCCTGTGGAGTTCACCCTTGGGGAAGGTGTTATCGCGCACCTACTTCGCTCCTGCAAGCAAAACAACAAGGGAAACAAGGAAAACTGACCCAAGGACTCGGCGGGGAGGACCCGCCACACGCCCGGAAGTCCTTAGAGCACTTCCCCTCCTTAGCCACAGGCCGAGCTAAGGCTACCTCAGAAAGCGCTAGAAGACAGGGGCAAGTGAATACAGAAGCTCCCTTTCTGAGGTGCCCCTTAGGTCTTATTTATAGATTTCTGAAAACGGCATGCAAATAGCCACCTCCGCTATTTTGAACAACTATATGCAGTCCAACTTGGTCTGCCAACAACGTAACTCCGTTGTTCCAACAAGCTATTCGCACCCATGAGGAGGTCATCCATGTAATTTCACCCCTGGGCCCCACAGGACCTGTCCCAGGGATATGGAGGTCAGCTCGTCACTATTCTCTCCTAGCGAGAGGCGGGTGCGACCTAGCTCCCGCAACTCGCCTATTCTTGCTGGGTGAGCGCGAGCCGGGCTGCCGCGACTTGCCCGTGACCATGCCGAGGCAGGCCGGCGGCCAGGTCGTGTATAGGAGAGCGGGCTGGCGGCCACGCTTGAAACTGTGACCATGAGATCCCCGGAGGGAGGCTCGCCGATCTGGCCTCGTCCAGCTCAACTTCGGACATTAGTTCGACGAATGGCAAACCCAAACTCTGCTCGACGAATGGCGGACCAAAACTCTGCTCGACGAATGACGGACCAAAACTCTGCTCGACGAATGGCGGGCGAGCTAGAAGGGGGAAGGGACCAGCTCGCGTGGCTTCGGCGAGAGCGAGCTGGTCGTATGCTGCCTACTTGCATGTTGTTCTTGTGCGGGCCAAGCACCTTGGTCCGCTCGCCTGGCTTGGCGGACACACTCGGCGAACACGGGGTTATACAATACAACTTTATGTAATGAGAAAGGAAAGTGTTGATAGAAAGCGGTAACTCTCTTAGTTTGCTGAAGATATTACAGGAGAAATAGTTTGATGATAACATGTTCTCATATAATGTTCAAACATATGAATTAAACATGTTGACAAGCATCTTTCGGATGGATGGTCATAGCAAAATAGATTATGACTGTTATGGTGATGTGATTATTTTTGACACGACATACAGATTGAATAAGTATAATTTGGCTTGTGCGGCATTTATTGCGGCCAACAATCACTAGCAGAACATATTTGTCGGCGACACTTTCATTGCTGAGAAAACGATTGATTCATTTATTTGAGTCTTTGAGAATTTTTTAAAATTTGTTGGTGGCAAACCACCAACTATTATATTCATGGATCATGACCAAGCCATAGTTATTGCTATGAAAGAGAATTTACAGGGACTCGATAATGCTTATTCCAATGACATATCTCCAAGAAAGCTCCTTCTAAGGTACCATGTTTTAATAATGACAAAAGTGTGCGTGCCCATTTTTACAAATACATGAGCAAGTGTGATAACGAGATTGAGTTTGATAGAAACTGGAACGAGATGATTGCTAGAGGAAGGTTGCAAAAGAACAAATGACTTGGGGATTTACATCAAGTCAGACGAAAATCGTCTACATCATTCAACAAAGATGTATTGGATCGTGACACATTATCAATACAACGAGGTGAATCTACCAACAATGGATTGCATGACTGTTCAAAGGGAACTAGTACACTGGTGGAATGTTTCATAGGTTTTGAGAAATTGGCGGGGTCCTAGCAGAGAGCAGTGCGTGATGAAGATTTTAGATGCAAGCAAGGGATGGTAGGCTTAAAGTTTAATTATTGTTTGCTCTTTTGATACGTGTCCAAGTTTTACATCCGCAAATTATTTACTATTTTCAGAAAGCTTTCATGGAGGAAGTTGTTGGTGTTTGCATAGTATATGAGACTAAATATGATGAAAGTCATTCTCTAAATGTTACAAAGAACTGTGATGTCTCTAAAGATGATAAACGGTGGTTTGTTAATTATAATTCCAACAACAACGATGTTGAGTCTTCATGTAGAGGTTTTGAGACTTGAGGCATATTGTGCAAGCATATACTGAGGATATTTAATATGAAAAATGCCCGTCAGATTCCGAATAAATATTTGATTAAATGATTTTTTTCATAACGCTAAGAAGGGTATCTACTTACCAAATATGTCATGCATGGTAAATTGTGATTCCAATTTGATATTTAGAAATCACTTGATGTGTTTCATGTATGACCTTGCTCACCGAATTGAAAACTGCAAAGCTGCGAAGGCACACGTTCTAGCAGTGTTGAATGACTTAGCTAAGAAAACTAATGAAATGGTTGTGGCAGATGAAATGCATACGAAAGGGTTCAGTGATGCATAAAAATAATCCAATTGGTGGGGATCCAGTTGTTAGAGCGCTTGAAGCATCTGCGTGACCATCAAGTTTGGAATGGCCTCCCTGTTGCCCCCAGCATGGGTATTTATAGGCGAAACCTTAAATCCCCGACTACGGGTTTGGATTCCTATCGTATCCTAACCGACCCGTTAAGGTGCTCATTAACACTTAAATAAATATACCTCAACAATCTCCTCCTATATTGTATATAAGTGTTAGCATAAGAAAAAGGGCTACTTATCCAATAGTTAATAATGACCAAACAAAAGAATTTTTCCAGAAATAGAAATATGAGTTTTAGATAACAAAATGCTAAACTCAAACCAAATGTTCCAAACATGAAGTAAAGCAAGAAAATGGAAAGCTCAAACTGATAATTGATCTAGGCGAATAGCAGATCATCATCATCTGGGTCAAAATCAACTGTCTCTCCTCCAAACTCCAATTTGCCTGCAAACAATTACAACAAGAATGTCATGAGACAAATCTCTATGAATTCAAATGTTTGCAGAAATAAAGTGATTAGTTCTAACAGCGGGTGAACTTAATACTCTAACTGGGAGGAAAGGATCTCAAAACAACATCTCTATCTAATTTACACAAAATTAGATTAATTGATTTCATAGAATCAAACCATGTTCCTTCGATTATTAAGATTATTATTAACGTTCCACAATTGTGCTATATCATCAAGTTTGGAATGATACAACAAGTTGTGACTACTATATCATCAAGTTTGGAATGATATAACTAATAATCATAATATCATGACACATATCAGCAACCTCAGTATTCCTTTTTGGAATGATACCCAATTCAGCCTTTGGCAAACAATAGTTACGTAAGTCATCAAGTTTGGAATGACTGACAACTATCTCACCTCATCTTTCATCAGATAACATCTGAAATACTTTAGTGTGCTCAACGTAGATGCTTGAATGTAAGCAGACAACGGTTCTTAAATTTAAAACATAAGCTAGGTATTAAGTCCTCCTAAATGGACGTTAATCTCATCTACCCCGATGTTTTAGATGTGAGAACCTTACATAAGCCCTTAATAAGAACATCTGCTACATTATCTTTTGATCTCACGTCCAATAGGGAGATTATCCCCTGACTGGTGAGATAGGTCAACCAGACCTGTTTCATCCTTAGTTGTCTTGGCTTTACATTGAACAACGTATTTGTAGTAATGGTTTTTGTGGCTTGATTGTCACAATAAATCGAAATAGAGTTCATTTTTAGACTCTTCATTGGAATGTCCAATATCATATCTCTTATCCACTCTGCTTCTTCTCCAGCTGAAGCGAGAGCATAGAGTTCTGATTCCCTAGAGAATAGTGCAATGCACGTTTGCCTCTCAGACTTCCAAGCTACTGCAGCTCCTCCTAGTGTAAACACAAAACCACTAGTGGATCGACAATCAGCTATTTCCGAGCACCAAGATGCGTCGGAATACCCTTCAAGCACTGGAGGATGCACACTGTAACATAAAACATACTTCTTAGTATACTTTAGGTATCTCATTAGCCTGTCTAAGGCGTCCTAGTGGTCCTTCCCAGGGTTACTGGTGAATCTACTCAACATGCCGACCGTAAAGGCTGTGTCAGGTCTAGTGCAGGTAGTAGCGTACATGAGACTTCCTATAAGTTTGGAATAATCCAACTGTCTAATAGCTGAACCTTCATTCGGTTTCAGTCTACTGTTATAATCATATGGAGTCTCAGCTTTTTTGCTCTTATCATAACCTCACTTTTCCAGTAGATTCCTAATGTAGTGACTCTGACTCAGGATAATACCCTTTTTTGTGAAGTTCACTTCTATTCCTAGGATGGTTTTCACCTCACCTAGGTCTTTCATGCTAAATTGTGTCGTCAAGGCAACTTTCACGTCTTTCACCTCAGACTGATCAGTGCCCAGAATTAGCATGTCATCAGCGTACAAGCATATGATGACTACTTTATTTGCACTTGTTCTTACGTACAGACATTTATCTAATAGACTGGATTTGAAACCCAAGCCTTTTACACAAGTGTCAAATTTTTCATGCCACATTTTAGGTGGTTGTTTTAATCCGTATAGTGACTTAATCAACTTACAGACCTTATTTTCTAGACCTTCTATGGCGAACCCTTCAGGCTGGTGCATGTAGATCTCCTCAGTCCGATCTCCATTCAGAAATGCAGTCTTGACATCCATCTGATGAACAGTGTAGTGTTCAATAGATGCTAGTGCAAGAAGAATCCTAATTGTCGCATAGTGATATACAGGTGAGTATATATCAAAGTAGTCTACACCACTCACTTGAGTGAAGCCTTTGACAACTAGACGTGCTTTGTATTTTGCAATACTCCCATCAGGATTTAGATTCTTCCTCAGAACCCACTTATTGCCAATGGTTTTAGCCCCTTTGGGCAAATCGACCAAAGTCCATGTGTTGTTCTGCATGAGAGAGTTCATCTCTTCGTCTATGACTTCTTTCCATAATAGAGAGTCTCTAGATCGCATCGCTTCCTTATAAGTGGATGGATCGGCTTCAACTTGGTAAGTCACGAAGTCTGTACCGAAGCTTTTAGGCATTTTCTCTCTACTATATAGCCTTCTGGTATCTAAACCACTCGTGTCTACAGGTTCAGTGTCAGAGTTACGTTGTCCTGGCTCCACTAAAGGCTCAGTACTAGTGGCTGGCAGACCTGGCAGTGTGAGGTTCTTATTCTTAAGGAACTTATCCTCAAAGAAGACAGCGTCTCTTGATTCTATTACAATATTAGTGGAGAGATCCAGAAACCTGTCTGCAGCACTATCATCTGCATATCCTAGGTAGGCGCAGGTATTTGTCCTAGGTCTAATTTTTGTTCTTTTAGAGTCTGGTATCCTAACATAAGCGATACAGCCTCAGGTCTTAAGATTGTCAAATCTAGGAGGCCTCTTAAACCAAAGCTCGTAGGGTGTCTTAGTCAACTTTGCATGGGGAACTTTATTAAGAATATGATTTGACGTGAGGACGGCTTCACCCCAATAGGTCGCAGGCATGCCAGCAGTCAGCAACATAGAATTCAACATTTCTGTTAAAGTTCTGTTTTTCCTTTCGGCAATGTTGTTGGATTGTGGGGAATATGGAGCGGTGGTTTCGGGGATTATGCCATTGCTGGCAAGGAAGTCTCTGAACTCCCCCGAGACGTATTCTCCTCTATCACTTCTTAGACTTTTTATTTTCATGCCAAGTTGATTTTCAACCCTATTTTTGAAAATACGGAATTTTTCAAATGCTTCATCTTTGGTTTTAAGAAGGTAAATGTGACTGAATCTAGAGTAGTCGATAAATGCTATCAGATACTTCCGACCGACTCGAGTGACAAAACTTTTGTAGTCACAAATATCAGAATGTATTAACTCTAGCAATTGTGTGCTCCTAGAAACCTGACTAAAAGGTGTTCTAGTTATCTTAGTTTGAGCACAAATTTCACATTTTTTCAAATTTGGTTTTTGTGTCGAGGGGTATGTTGTGAGTTCTAGCTAGCAGGAGAAGTTTTCTATAATTGACGTGTCCTAGTCTTGCATGTAAAGTATTAGGATCTATCAGATTAGAGTTAACCTGATTTACTACCTCGTGTGCTAGACTCAGCCTATACATCTCGTTAACGACATATGCGCAGCCAAAGTAATGTGAGTGAACCATTAGGGTTACCCGACCACCACTAATGTTAAAAGACATACCCGCATCGCACAACAGGTTAATCGAAATTAAATTAGCAGCTAATGTCGGTATAAATTTAACATTTTTCAAAGTTAGAGTCTTACCTGAGGAGAGAGTCAGGGTAGCATTGCCGACCTTCAGCACGTCAGCTACAGCTTCATTCGCAACAGTGACAGTCTCTTCCACCTCTTTTGCATCCTCCAGAAGCTTTGGATTGCGGCAGACGTGGCAAGTAGCACCTGAGTCGAGCCACCACTCTGAACTGGCCGTCCCGTTACCGACCATGGCAACAAAGTCGGTAGGCGCAGTCTGATAAACCATGTTGGCTTGATTATCAGTCCTTGGTGTGTTGGATTCGCCCCGTTTGGCAACAAAGTCGGTAGGCGCAGTCTGATAAACCATGTTGGCTTGATTATCAGTCCTTGGTGTGTTGGATTTGCCCCGTTTGGGCTGTCGGCACTCGGAAGCGCAGTGACCCCACTTATTGCAGTTGTAGCACTTGCCTTTGAATTTCTTCTTTATCTATTTGCTGGTGGCAGCAACTGCGGGTGCACTGGTCGGTGGGCGAGTCTTTCCAGGCTTAGGCTTCCGCTTAGGATGCGTGATCATGTTAGCAGTAGAGGACTGCTTGCTGATCGTCTCGATCTATAGCGTGCCTAGTCCGGTTCTCATCCTCAATGTAGATGAAGAGCTTGAGGTCTTTAAGACTCACCTGCGTCTTCTTCCGGTACATCTCAGTCTTGAAGGAATACCAGGCCGAGGGCAATTTGAAAATGATCGCCCCTGCAACAAATCCATCTGGCAGAGGGATGTTCTCACTGTTGAGCTTGTCCACTAGATTTTTGAACTCAGCAACCTGTGGCAGGATTTCCCTTTCCTCAGTGAAGGTGAATGTCACAAACTTGTCCACCAGGTGCGTCTCGGACATATTCTCCTCCTCCTTGAATTGCTCCTCTAAGGCTTCCCAGATCTCTTTGGCCCTTTGCATCTTGTCGTACGTCTCTGCAAGCCTGTTGGAGAGGCAATTCAGGATGTAGTCTCTGCAGAAGTCCTCGTCGTTGACCCATTGATCTTCATCTTCGCTTCCTTTGAATTCTTCAAAAACAGTCTGCACTGTGTAGAAGATGTTCAGGTACTTCATGCCGAACTGTGGGTTGCGCTTCCAGTCACTGAACTCGGCGTTGGAGAATTTCTCCAGCTTGATCATCGGCACGGGAGAGGAGTGATTGATCGCCTTTGACATTTTGTGTTTCTTTCCACTACGTGTAATTCTACTTGTAGACAAAATTGCGAGCAGAAAAAAAACTAGAAAGAAATCACCTTAGCGAGCCGGCGATGGTGAATTCTTCAGATCCAATCCAGGAAATTGTTTGCTTCTCCTCTTCGGCTGACAGAAATCGCCAAATACTATATCTCCTTTGAAGAGCACTAAGAAGATGGGTAGGATCCTCCCACAGTGGCTTCTCAGTGAGAAAATTTCCTCCACTCCAGAGCAATAGCAATAAGAGAAATTGGGGAATCTGTTAAGAATTTTTTTTCTTTCTCTGCTTGATCACTCCTGATTCTGATCCAAACAAGGGCAACACTCCTTTGGATTGGCTTCCCTGTCCAGATCTAGAAGGCAACAAGGGCCAATCTGGACGATGGAGCCTGCAGAGGAAATGAAGAGGATGATGCTCACAGGAACGACGTGAGCAGAGAACTCCTTTCGGTGGCCTAAATCGCGAGCGGGCGACTGGTGGCTGCTGCGCATAGATCACAGCTGAAATCCCTCAACCTACTCGATCAAAGTGGTACGGTGCTGTTCGCACCGGAGAAGATGGGATCTGTGATCCTTCTTCCTGTACTTAGCGGCAACAGAGCAGCGACAGATTGAATCCACGATCGTCCCTCGATCGGCAGAGAACAGCGGCGGCGTCGATTGAAAAACACAGAAAACTGGAGCGGCGATGATATCGCGATTTTGCACGGGAACGACAGAGAGGAACTCCTATTTCACGATGAACACCGGCGGAATCACGATCTGCAGCGGCGTTGGCAAGGATCCAGGCGGCGGAATCAACTCCTTCGATCCCTTCCCGATCGGAGAAAACACACAGGAGCGGGGTTCACCTCCTTCCTTTCCCGATCGATTAAGGCAAACCCGATCAGCAGCCCTTCCTTCGCGAACGGGAGAGAGGGCAGCTAGGTGACGGGAGCGGGACAGAGCACGGCTAGGGCAAACGGAAGAAATCTTCGAGAATGTTAGAGCGCTCGAAGCATCCGTGTGACCATCAAGTTTGGAATGACCTCCCCGTTGCCCCCAGCAGGGGTATTTATAGGCGAAACCCTAAATCTCCGACTACGGGTTTGGATGTCTATCGGATCCTAGCCGCCCTGTTAAGGAGCCCATTATCACTTAAATAAATATACCTCAACACCAGTTTCAAAGAGACCAAAGGGAATTTAAAATGCATGTTTGAAAAGGACATTGGGAGCTAGGGAATAAAAAATCAAGTATTGTGTTCAACCATCCACTAATTGTCATTTCATTATTTTATATCAATTAAATGCTAATTTTAGCTCAAATTTTAGGGAAAATAGTTGCAGTTAAGTCAAAGCCCGTCGTCGTAGAAGAACATTTTGGAGAAGTACAAGTGATCAATTTTCTCGATCTTTCAACAAAAGACCAACAACCGATCAAATCTACCACTCCAACAAATTTGAATGAAGACAATTATTTCAACAGAAGTCCAACAACTGATTTCAAACCGTAACCAATGTTGTGTTTAATTCTGAGTTTAAATTATATGAAAGGTATTGCTAAGTGTGGTGAAATTTAATGTATTTTGTCCATGCAGAATTTCTATGCAGATATGTGTGATCAATTTTAAATTTGGATCATCTTTTTTTATGTTAGTGATTCTTAGACTCTATTTGTTTGGGCGTTTCGCAACTCCGTTTTGGGCAAACGCCGCTGGAAGGAGGGTAAGCAAATGAATCTCTGGTGGCGTTTGCTCCGTTTCCACCCGCCCGCCCGCCTTGAGAAATGCCCCAAAAAGCTCCGTTTGGAGCAGCCACTTCCCCCCTCCGGTTCGAACTCTCCGTTTCCACCCGCCGGATCGACCCGCCACCGCTAAAACAAATGAAGCCTTAATATGCAGCTCAAACAAGAATATCTGTGTGAGTTTAAATTTCGTGTTTTGCTGTTAATATGACGTTATAGTGCAATTAGTTAACAACATACTTCACTGAACGTACTTACAGAGCATACAGCAACATCCTTCATAGTGCAAGTTCATGTTTAATGAATTTATTATAATGTACATACAGCAACACACTTTAAATACTAATTTTTAGTACAAGTTCACTGAACATACAACAACATACTTCACTAAACATACACCAGTTGACACACGTCTTTACCATGCAGCAATAAAATTGTGTTCAGCATATATCACTGAAGCGAATCAGCTATAAAAAACTCCCAACGCCTCTCTATCAAAATGTTTTCAAAATTAAGCAACAAATTAAGCAATCAAAATATTTTCAAATTATAAAAAATTGTCATAGCAAATCAAGAAGCCAGAATCAACCATTCAATCGCGTAATCTTCTCAAAAATACTGTTAGAAAATGTTTTCAAAATATCGGCAACAATTTCAGCGCGTAATCGGTGCATTTCCTCCTGTCAATTTGTGTACTCTTCCCAAGAAACAACCGTCATCGACGAGACCGCTTCCATGAACTTTAATACAAAAACTCTGCAATCCAAACTATTATCTTGTTTGGGCAGTCCGACTGCATTCACGACCAGCCAATTACTAAAGCCTTCTGGAAATGCTTGGGAAGTATCTTCACGACCAGCCAACTATATAAAAATACAGCTGCAGTATTAAGACATAGAAGATTAGAACATACAAGTAAAAAAAATAGTGATCTTAATAATCTGTAAAGTTTAACTAAAAATATTTATACATACATTAGCACGTACACCGGCTCGATGAAGACTGCTTGGAAATGAATCATAATACTCTCATCGTCTCTTTTTTAATCAACAAACCAACAATACCTAATGACTGCTGATGTGGCAAGACATAAGAATTATTTCTGAGGCATTAACTGACTCTATGGTGGTATGGCTGACAAGTGTGGTATAATTCCTAGCATTGCTTCTTTTATAGTACTGCACAATAGAGTGAATGTGATTCGGCGACACATAAAGATAACTTTTAACTTGTTGTGGCTTCCTTTTTTTTTTGAACCAAGCACCACAAAATAGGCATTTAAGTGATTATTTATGACTCAGCCTTGGCCCAGAAGTTCATCTATTTCACCTCTTGACATAGATATGTTGCCACTTTCAATGATCAACACATTCCTGTTAAAATAAAAAAAAAACTTTGAATTTATATTAAATTTAAATATAACTAAGATGTTTGAGTATATATCAACAGATTACTCATCTACAAATTTGCTCAAGAAAAAGTCAACACTTTCTCTAACTCTTTCTGTAAGAAATAATCGCCCCGAATAATTTGGTTCGCCTTTTGAAATGTTGTTTTAAAGTGTCCGTCTGTAAACAACCTTCTTCTTTAGAGACTCTTTCCTTGGGGTCAATCTAATGACCTCTGGTGACTCAACCTGAGTTTTGGGAACTTCTGTATACTCAATCATCGATTCGGGTTGTGGTAATTGTGTGGGCAAAATTAATCTCATATGTGGTGAATGGGGGGTGGTAGTGTTGTGGTGTTTGGTCCAAACTCTACTTGAAAGCTTTTAAATCTTGTCTCAATGAAGTTCATCATGCACTCAACCTCCTCTTTGATATATGCTTTGAGTCGGACTTCCATGCCTCTCCAGCCCTCATCAGGTTGTATATCTTCAGATTTCACTTTCTTCATTTCCACCCTAATCTTTCTCAACAACTTCTTCTCTTTAATTCGTAATCTCCTCTTCTCCTTTTTGTCGCTCTCATATCCTAGAGAATCACCCTTACTCTCTCTTGTTCTGTTTTGTATCTTCGCCTTGACCAACTCAAAATTCGACTCAGCTTCCTGAGCACCTTAAAATGTCTTTTCCTCATCATCAACCTCAACAAATGTCGTGATTACCTACAAAATAAAACCAAATACAAAGGAGAAAATTTTAAGGTTACCAATTAAGCTTATTATGGTAATGAAGCAAATTACTAAGGCGAATGGACATAGATAATTTTTGCGTAGTAGGTTGCTTTCAACTTGGGAGCATAATTTTCGAGTGTAACTAAGTGTAGGAGATCAACGACAAATTCTAGGTCATGTTGCCTCTACAAATGGAATCTGAATCTTCGTGTGCCTCTCATACCAGTAAGACAGTGGAGCAACCCTCCAAGTAACTAATGTTTCCACCCGAATCTCAAATGACACTGATTTTACTTACATCATTAAATTGTCGATGTAGAAACTAATGAATGGCTTGCTACGTTATACTTTATAAATGCAGGGATATCATTGATCTTGTCAATGCATGAAGGGACCTTCAAGTTCTTCAAAGGGAACATAAATATACATAACAAATACTTAACTAACATGGAGACTCTCCGGTTCTCTAGTGTAGGGGACCACTCTTCCTCGATAATTGTTCGTATTCCTTCCGTGAGATTCTTATGGGTAATGTCGAGAAGGGGAGACCGAGTAAACTTAAATTGAACACCCGCATTAGGGAGGCCCAATATAAGTGTGATCTCGTGTACAATCAACTTTACATAGTAGTTCCCTAGTAGAAAAGCTTGTTTCTCCTTATTATATAATCTCAGCAGAACATAAAGCAAGGGTATGTTTTGTGTGATTGATGACATCAACAGTAATGAGAGGATTCGAGCTTCTCTTAATGCAGCCATCGACTCTTCAACCAGAGTATGCAATAGAGGTTTAATATTTGCTGTGAATGTTGTTGGTGCACATCTATAAGATAAGTATTTGCACTCAGGCGGTGCAACTGCAACCAAAATAAAAAAATTGCAATTAACTGCAAGCACTATATAAAAATACAACTGGAATCAACATAAACATTAAACTGCAATACAACTGCAAGCAACACAAACATTAAACTGCAATCAACATAAACATAAACCATAAATCAAACAACACTGAATGCAACTGCAGTAATAAAACCTAAACATAAACCTCATCTAAACATAAATGCAGCTATAAACTGCAAGCAATAAAACAACTATGCAACTGCTATCTATTTATCAAAACCATACAGAAATGCAACTTCAAACTATATAGAAATAGCTTGGTAGTTCATAAAATAATACAGCAATGCAACTGCAGTATGCAATCTATTTATAAATATCAAACATCACAAAATCGTGTACAAAAGACCCCAAAACCGTAGAGTATCTCGGGAAAATAACAACCCTAGAGCATAAACCCTAAACTAAAAACGTAGAGCATCTCAGGAAAACAACAAGGCCCAATGCAGTTACCATCACGAAAACGAAGCAACAACTCTAGAGCATAAACCCTAAATTAAAAAACGAGGAACTTGTGTACCTTCAGAAATCAGCCGTTGTATTTGGATGTCGTCTTCTTCGCCTTAGGTCTTGGAGAAGCTCGCGGAGAAAAAAGAGAAGAGCCGACAAGGAATTTTTCTGAGGGTAGGCGGAAGTGGGCGGCGATGGTGGAACGGTTTCAGGAGCTTGAAATTTCAAATTTGAGCAATCGGGTGGGCCCCAGCATAAATAGCACCTTTTATTCATGCAGGATCTCATCTTGCGTTTCCCTTAGGGAAACATTTTCCCTGGTCGGGAGTTGGTCCTGCAGTCTCATTTGTTGTCTTGTCAAGGACCGCACTTATGGGTGAGATTAAGAGGGATCCTGTTTTACATGCGAGAACAGGAGGGGTCTCGTTTGCGGGCGAGAGTAGGAGGGATCTTGCCTATGGGCGAGATCAAGATGGATCTTGCCTATGGGAGAGACCAAGATGGATCTCGCTTGAGGACGAGATCAAGGGGATCTCGCTTGAGGACGAGATCAAGAGGGATCACACCTACGAACTGTGATGCTCTCTTTGGTCAACAGTCAACTTCTTTCAAAAAGTGGTGCTGAGCATGAGTTTGCAAATTGAGATTTATAAATTTGTTTCCTCCAATTCAAAATCTATTATCCGCATATTTTTCTTTTCTGCAAAACAATTCCTTAAAACATTACAAAAGAGTTATCCGAGCAAATAAAAAATGGAAAAGAACAGGTTATATCAGCATTTAAAAGGTATCACATATCCAAACCTAAGTGTTCAAAAAAAATTTCCTACGCTGTCATGTCAGAGGAAGGAGCGCGGGTAGCGCAGAGTCGTTTGATGGGTCTTTAAAGTTTGTGCTTTGCTTGTTTTTTATTTTTTTATTTAGGTAAAGGGCCGATGTTGGATTTAAAGCTGGGCGCCTTAAATCTCACCCGCTTCCAGAAGAGAGAATGCTACCCGTACGGAAAAACTACTCCTAAGGGTTAAGGGCCAGTTTGGCTCAGAATTATTACTCTTATGAGTTTGGACAATAACTCTACCGTCATAAAACGTACTTGACAAGATATGATCGTCATCAAGAAAAAAAACTAATCATGAACATAAAAGTAAATAGAATTCCTTAGGTGAGGTCGAGCATTCACATACGAATGATAATTCATAACCACCACATTCATGAATGCCACCACCACGCCAAACAGACCCTTAAATTGGTTTTCATCCACATACTTCGGATTAAATTTTATATACAAACTAGACCGACGACCGCCTACTCTGTGATGCCCTATTGCAAGAAGTTTCAAAATAGTTCAACTACACATTATGGGTCTAAAAGGAGGTTCCGGCAATCACAACTTGTAGGGAAGGATAAAGAACCGTTGGAGAAGCTTTTGCTGGTGAGTTCTCCGATAGCCCTGGATTTCAGAGGCAGCTCCATGGCCAACGGTAACTCAAACTCTCTCAAAAAAAGGTGTGTGAATAACAACAATAAAAGTGACGCCTTTATATATTATAATGGCATGCATCTTTATCTATTATAAAGAAATATCGATCAGATCACGCCGTTGAATATAAACCATACATTTGATCGAAAGTCCATCACAACCGAATCAGAGCCGTTCATACCTAGGTATCCTAACCTATATAGGGCGTCTCAAACCTATATTTTTTTATAAGACACACTACAACCCGCCAGCCCAGTACAAAATTAAACACAAAATCATTGTAAAGAACCCCGTCATCAGGACAACCAAAAAACCCGAAGAGTCTCAGGCCCGCCATCAAAACAAATTGATTTTAAAAGACAGCAAAATTATATACACCCGAACAGGAAAAACGTGAGGGCGGTGTGAGACTAAATCCCGGCGGGATTTAGTTCAACTACACATATTATAGGACTAAAAGAAGGTTCCGGCAATCACAACTTGTAGTGAAGGATAAAGGACCGTTGGAGAAGCTTTTTCCGGCGAGTTCTCCGATAGCCCTGGACTTCGGAGGCAGCTCCATGGCCAACGGTAACTCAAACTCTCTCAAAAAAAGGTGTGCGAATAACAACAATAAAAGTGACGCCTTTATATATTAAAGTCATTTTAGTGGCATGCATATAGCCAAATAGGATTTGCAAGAAGCAAAAAATCAAGCCCTACTGAGTACTTTGGACAGAAATCCATGCACTCAACAAAAATAGTTGAGTGCATAGACTCAATTATTTTTATAGAATCATTTGTTTTGTATTGGCTCCAAGGCATTTGCTAACTCAACACTAGCTGTTCAAGAAGCAAATCCAGATCTTGAATTTATCAAAAAAGATGAAAAAAATAGGAGCTAAACTCAAATGATTCCATAAAAAGAGAGAAAATCTCCATGCACTCCACAATCCCAACCATAACTACCATGAATTTTAAAAAAAGAAACACTATCAACATAAATAATAGTGCCGTGAAAGCGCAAACGTAAATAGCGTCTAATTGGAGCCCCGATCTCCCCAAACGACGATTTATGTCGTACTCCAAGCGCAAAGTGCGAGCTCCATTCATGAACAATGTTTTATCTTTATCTCCAACAACTCCATCCCAACCCACCCAATCAAGCCCTAAGAATCACATAAAAGTCAAATAAAAATGAGATAATAAGATCAAAATATAAAAAATATTGATAGCAAATAACTTGGACACCATGAATAAGAGTAGAGGCATTAACCTAATTTTTTAGAATATAAATTCTCCAAAGCCAATAAAGAACTGAAATGTGAGCACAAGCAATCCCAAAAATGAATGAATAAGCACCACCTGAATCAAACAGCAACAAAAAGTAAGAGCATTTATAAAAATGTTTTGAACTACCAGAACATCCTCCTATAAACATGAGCCTGATTAGAATGCACTCCAAAACATAAACCTGAGGCTCCGTTAGGCGCGGCTTTTTGCACCGGTGAGTTTGGACAAAAACATCGCCAACATAGAATGCATGTTTGGTAAAACAATGGTTGTGAGCACCACCAAGAAAAGCGTTCACGAACGACAGTTCATAACAACGACGTTCACCATCGCCACCGCCTTGCCAAACAGAGCATAAGTCTTGAGAAAAAAATATGTTAGACATGGATATTCAATCATAATCAATGACCCAATTGCTTAATTGTAAGTGTACAATATGCTATACATTTATCCAAATAACAATCTGCATAATGATCACCCATGGAATGAATGAACAAGAATGTTGGGGTCACTTTGAAATGCTAGCTCAAGCAATCCCCAAACATGAGCCCATATTTTGCCGGAGATTTCCGCGGATTTCATTCGCATTCGCGGTTGCCTCCGCGCGGATGGATCCCACAGGAATTAATCCCCACCAAACGAACCCTAAGTATATAAACCACCTCTTTCTATGTAGCCAAAGAATGCAAAATCAGTCACTTTGAAATGCTAGCACACGCAATCCCCAAAACGAGTAACCAGGAACCACCTGAGTTAAAAAACAACAACAAAAAGTAAGAGCACTCCTTGATCAATTGATTAACATTTAATGCTTTATATGTACACACACTACCTTCTTAATTCTTATGGTGACACTCCTTGATCACAGAGTGTAGCCACTAGTTCCAAATAACTCACACCTTCTTGCCAAAGCCTTAGAGCGGGGGGCAAAAAGGTTAACTAGCTCGTGATGGTAGAACGATGCCTAGTGAAGAATCGAACCGACTCTACAAAAGCCGCAGCAACATATTCCAGACAACAGCCAGTAATTGCCACCAATAGTATCCCAAATTTGAAGCTAAACATTGTGAAATTATCTCCTGATCCTAGAACAAAAAGATACCTACAGTAAAAAACATTTTGAAAATAAGTATTATATCAAATTGTGTATAAAAAAGAGTGCATAGCAGTATTTAACATTTTACATCTACTACTGCAGATTCCTACAGTAATTCCCCCCCAAAAAAACGTTGACATTAAAATAGCTGTTCAACAAAAATAAACAAAAAAACTCTTTATAATTTACACTATGTATCCATGAATATCTCAATACTTAATAAAATGACCTAAGAAGCTGATAAATCAAGGCTCCGTTTGGCACGGCGGTGACGATCCTGAATATGGGGGTTAAATTGTCATTCGTTAACGCCCACCTAAGGAACTTCATTCATTTTTATGTTCAAACAGATGATGTTTGTTAGGTGATGCTTAACGAATGACGGTTTAACCCATGCGTTTACGACCGCCACCACACTGCCAAACGGAGCCTAAATGCGACCAGTTGTATATCAAGCAATGAAATTGGCTCTTTGCACCCCAGAATTATCCTATTTTAGCACTTTGCATCTCGAATTATTAAATTTGACACTTTGCACCCCTGAATTACAGATTTTTTGGCACTTCGCATCCTAAGTCTGGAAATTTAGGGGGATTTAGGTCCTGGAAACACCCAAAATGCTCATTTTGATACCTTGCAGATAGCCAAAATAAGATACTTCGGAGTGGAAAGTGCCCAAATGAGCATTTTGGGTGATGTATGAACCTAAATACTCCTGAAATTTCAGCATTAGGGTGAAAGTGTCAAAAATCTGCAATTAGGGTGTGCAAAGTGCCAATTTTAAAAAATCAGAGTGCAAAATGGGTGCAAAGTGCCAAAAATGGGATGAAATTATTCCAGAACGTCATTTTATTAATAATAATTCAGATTATAATTCACAGAATCCAAAATAAAGAAACAATGAAGGCAAAGAAGTAGGGAGAAATAAGAAAGTACCCTCGCTTGGGCTCCAATCGGAAGGAGGAAATGGACGCCACGAAGAGCAGAACGAATAGGCGATCAGGAACAATATCTGCTCGCACGATCTCTCTTTTACTCCAATTTTTTTGCAGGGGAAATGGGTGAGAAATGGAGGCGATGAAGAGCAGAACGAAGAGAAGAGGAGGAACAATCTCGGGTCGCGCGATCAGGAACAATCTCTGGTCGCGCGATCTCTGGTTGCGCGATCTCTGTTTTACTTGCAATTTTCGCAGGAGAAAATTAGGTGAAGTGCAGCGGCAGTAATGGAATGAAGAGGCTGCAAGTGTGGAAGAAGAAGATGAAGGGGGCTGAAGAAGTTGAGGCACGTGCGCCGAGGGGAGCGTGTGAAGGAAAACAGATATTTTAAAATAAACTTAAATGAAATTTGAAAACAGATATTTTAAAATAAACGAAAATGAAAACGGATATTTTTTAAAAAATAATAAACTTTAAAGAAGTTCGAATTTCTTTTGGGTGTTTATATTGGCAGCCCTTATATGAATATTGACAGCCCAAAAATAATGACAGCCTAAAATATGGCTATTGGCAGCCCGATAGATACTGACAGTCCAAAAATTAAATTTTTAAATAGATATTTTAAAAAAAAGTGTTCAACATGAAAGTTGTAGATCTCGTTTCTAAAAAATGTCATATAATAGGCCTATTTTTAAAAGACGCGGAACCCGGACGGAACTCGCATAGTTCCGCCTGGGTTCCGCGACTTTTGAAAATATGTCTACTATATGACATTTTTAGAAAAAGTGTTCAACATGAAAGTTGTAGATCTCGTCGAGATCTACAACTTTCATGTTGAACACTTTTTCTAAAAATGTCATATATTAGACCTATTTTCAAAAAGCGTGTGTTCCGCATTTTGGGCTGCTATTAGCGGTTATATTATGTGTGTTTTTTTATTATTTTACTAGGCTGCCAACATCCAAAGCTGCACTGCCAATATAAACGTCCTTTCTTTTAAAGGCACGAGCGGACCCGAAGGGGCCAAACAGTCATTTTTCAGAAAACAGATAATCTATGTTATATCTATCTATATTATTATATACAATAAAATATGGGAGTTGTTAAGGGCACCGCAGTTTTGACTACACGCATCGCACTTTCTCCAAATTTTTCGCGTCTTTAGAAATACGTCTTGTACATGCATTTTAAGGAAAAAGTGTTCAACACAAAAGTTGTAGATCTCGACGAGATCTCCAACTTTTGTGTTGAACAGTTTTCCTAAAAATGCATGTACAATATGTATTTTGGAAATACGTCTGGGTCTCGCGCCTTTCTGTACATGCATATTTATGAAGTAAGATCCACTAAGAGAAGGAGAAGATTAAAAGAGATACATGAAAACTAAAATCATACAGATTATCTCCTTCGATTCTCCTTCACTTGAGTGCTCCACTTTCGTCCTCTAGAAGTTCTTCAAGTTCTCTGAAATAAAAATCAACATACATGATTACTGAATCGTTTCAAAGAACAAGTCTTATGCGAAATATAAAAATAAAGTAAGATCCACAAAGAGAAGGAGGAGATTAAAAGAGATACATGAAGATTAAAACCATACGGATTATCTCCTTCGATTCCCCTTCACTTGAGTGCTCCACTTTCGTCCTCCAGAATTTTTTTTTTTGACTGACGAGCCCGTAGACCCGCCACACTATCCTTAACCCGGGATTACGACACCGTGTGTCGACTCACACCACATGCATTTCACATACGGGGTTTCACATTGATCCCCTTTTTCATTATTCACATGTCATGCTCAACAGCACGCAAGAGCTCCACACCGAGTCTCTTACCAATATATAATTCTAGTGCGGCAACATTCACGCACTTTCAACCCTTTCACATTTTCGTGCATCCAATCACACCAAGGGTTCACCATCAACATAATGGTACTCCACGCATATTCACCATCCATTTGGTTATCATAATTACATGTATACTATGAACACATGACTTTAACATCACTGACTGCAATTCTTTTACCAAGTTTGAACTATTCGTGTACATATGGATCTACCAACTAAAAGTCATCAACCATTTGTTCATCGCAATTACTACAAGTTATGTACAACAAACTTCAAGTCAACCTCATCATTATTCAATGTATTACCATTATCAAGTACATCCCTATCGATTCACATATTTAAGTCATTCATACCATCCCAACTCGTTAATCTATTCATCCACTAACCTCCACCAAATCACCTCGATCAAATACACTTTACTACACCATTTGTTCATTAGGGATCTATCCAACAAATGACATTAACATATTTTATCACAATTACTTATATACTAAATTCAACAAAACATTAATGTTAATGTGCTACAATCTCTCTACCAAACTCAAAGCCAATACAAAACGAACACGAGAACTATATATGCAGGAATGATTATTGTACAACAACTTCAAATGGGGATTCCTGAGGCTACAGGAATCCGGTGAAGGCGGGTAACCCCTCGTTGGAATGGTATTTCTAAGGGCTACGACTTTTGTGTTTAGTCGAAAACCCGGATCTGGCTGCATCATGTCTTAAAACGGCCTCAAAGGTTGCTGCACGTAGAAAATAGATTTTTACGCGCATCTTAAAGCAGATCGAATGTCATCGGTTCGTCTTCTTCCTCTAACCAAACTTTCCAAATAACATCCAGAATTTCTTCTCCCTTATTCACCCTCATATGACCACTTCTCTTCACAAAACCAGTCCACCAACTTCATTTGAAGAGAGAAAAGGTTGAAGACTCTAACTCCTAGGACATAAGTCCTAGCATGACCTCTTTCTATAAACCTTCTTCTCACAAATCAAGACTCTTTTGAGTCGATATCTCTCCTAAGAATAACTAAAGATCTAGCACCATGGGAGAGGGTAGGAAGTTCAACCTATTTTCGGCGTTTCCACCGTTTCCAGACATGGATTTTGTCATCCTTTTTGTCAGCATCTTCTTCTCCTTGGTTGGTGTTCGTTCTTCACGGAAAAGAAGATCGGCTTCAGCAATACCTTCCTCTCCGACGGTTTCTTACAGCGACGGCTTAGCAAATGAGATAAAAGAAAGAAGGCTAGGGTTTTCTCCCCTTTTTATAGTGAAAAATTAGGGTAACAGCCTCGCCATGTTTCGGCCTGACATTAGACCGCCAAACATTGCTTTAAATTAGTCATTTTGAAAAGATGCGGCCCATTTAAGTCGATTTGGCGCAATTCCCGAAAAATCTGGGAAACAGGGCCGAAAATTCGCTAAGGCAGAATTATGGCGTTCGACGAATTCTGCTCGACTTTCGTCGAGCTCTGCTCGACGTTTCGTCAAGATCTACCATTTTTGTGTCGAACACTTTTCATAAAAAAAACATATACAGGACATATTTCTAAAAGGCACGAAAAATTAGGAGAAAGTGCAGTGCACCTAACCAAAACTGTGGTGCCCTTAACAACTCCTTAAAATATTCTTAGCCAATTGCACGGTGTAACAAAGTGAGGCTTCAAATTAACCTCAACCGTTCAATTTTTAAACCGCAGAAAAAAAAGAACTCACTTTTTAGTGAGCCAGGTAGTTATAAATACAAAGAAAGCATAGGAAGATAATACAGCCCACAAAAGAATGAATAAGTAGAAAGTGCATTTAAAGTATAAGAAATTTCTAGCCATCGTTCAACCCTCTTGACCCAACTACATTGGCCCTCTGGATTCACCATATATAGAGGAAGAGTTTATTATATTTTTGCAATGTGGGACTATTCTATCCACAGAGTTTTAAAAAACATTAAAAAAACCTATCGCCCCTAGTGGTAAAATACCAGATTAAAATCAGGCCTACCATGACTCGAATCCGCGATCACTCGTTCACATGTTAGGCACTGCATCCAATTTGTCAAGAAAAATTTACAGTTAATGAACAACGAAAAATATATATATAAGAACATATAATTATAATCACTAAATAATTTCATCAATTTTCTTATTGCGGCCTGTTCAATTGAGCCCACGGGGTTATTTTTGGCATTTTATTACTTTTTATTATTTTTTTATTGCGTCTTGTTCACTAAATATTAACAACCGCCGGGGGTGGGCACTGTCGCACGGGGGACCCCGTGCACTGTCGCACGGGAGACCTCGTGCACTGTCACTCGTATATATACAAAGATATATCGTTAGTCGTTGTGATAGCACAGAATAACACGATAGACCTCCAAATAATTTTCAGTCATTGGATCTGAAGGAGTTGGTTTGCTAATAGTATTTACTCGAAATTTCTCACAAACTCCTCACGAGAAATTCCCGATGGCAGAAAAACTGTTGCAAACGTCCCCAACAATGCTTTTTAGGGTGGCTGCCGCCGGCTGGGCCACCGGCCTCCGGCGAACTGTTGGAGGTAGTCCGGCGGCGCTACGGGAGGGTCACCACTAGCAGTGACCCTGACCATGAGATCCAGAGTGGAAATCCACACAGCTATGGATGAGTCAATGTTGGTGGCATACGTATCGTCACCATTGAAACCCACCGAGCAGTGGCGGACCCAGGATTTTTGCCTAACCCGGGCACTAGTTAACAAGCACTAGGACTTACCTGAAAATATATAAAGATGTTTTTACATTGATAATATTCTACCCTACTAGAAATTAAGATGAATCTGGTTTTTATTTAATATTTTTTTTTCTTTTTAATTTTATATTTTTTCCTAAACAAAAAAAGAAAAACCTTGTTGTAGGCATTTTTTCTTTATCTCTCCCAACCTGGACGCTTATTTTGACTTCTCCAAAAAATAAGAAAGATAAAACTGTTGCACTTTTAGAAAGATGTCATTGCATGTTCTCCCAGTAAACATCAAGGAGTCGGCAGTATTAGGCTAGTTATTTTAGTAAAATTATTTTGTCCTTATCTACATTTTTGACATTCAATTTGTTGTACGATTTTAGCTTGCAAGAAATTTCTTCTTTCTATGAGAGCTTTTGTTGTTGCTTGACCTTGAAGGACAAGACCATTGAAGTTTGCAAGTTGTTTGAAAAGGACCGAAGAAGGTCAGATCTCTTCTTTCAAGGGAAAATTAAATTCCAAAATCAGCAAAAATTTCACCAAAATTGGAAATTTAATGATCGGATCTCTTCTTCCAAAGAAATCCCAAGACAGTATGTAAATTGGTTGTTTTTCTCCTTCGCATAGCTGAAAACATGGAAAAGAATAAAGGTACCGTTTTTATTTCATTTCCAAAACCAGAGACCGGTTATAGCCCCAAAACTCTTTCAAAAACTGAAAAAACCTATGACCTGTACAAAGTAACTAGTCATTTTTTTCTAAAAATTTATACTCGGGAACTTGCTCGGGTGTAGTGGTGTACATAAAGCCTGGCAGCCCCAATTTCGGCCTGGGTCTGCCAGGCCCGGGTTTTTTATGCCCAGACCCAGGCCCAGGCCTGACAATAACTAGGCCAAGACCCAGGCTCAGGCCCCATGTATGAATGGGGACTAGCATGCCCTTTTTGGCAAGGCCTAAACCAGGCCTAACCAGACCCATGCCTACCCAAGGCTGATTTTTTTCAAAAACAAAAGAATTTCTTATATAAAAATTAATTAATATAAATATATTATGTAAAGCATATGTATTAAAATTTTAAATACTTAATAAGATAAAAGATATATTATATTCATATTAAAAATATATTACAACACACACAAACGGGTCGGCCACCAATCTTGAGAAAAACTATCCGAACTTACAAAATGCACAAAATCTCACAACTCACAATCTACCCACCCACAATAAGTAAGGTGTCAAAGCACTGTATGACGGTCAACCCAGAATAAAATAAAATATATCACTAATACTCTCAATCTTCATCGGTCAAGTTTAACGAACTCAATTCTTCTTCGACTGAGAAGGAACTATCTTCGATGGAAGCAATATGTTGCTTTTTGTTCGCCGCATCCAAATGATCTTTATAACAAATACAATTCTCCAACGACTTTTCGTTAAGTCGACTCCGTCGTTCATTCAAAACCTAACCACTAAAAGAAAAAGCAGATTCTGAAGCTACTGTACTAGCTTGGACAGTGAATATATCGCGGACCATTAAGGCCAAAATAGAATATGTATTAGTTTTATTTTTTCATCACTCTAATATATTAAAATTTTCAATTTCTGTTTTAGTTATATACTCTCTAAATTGTATTTTAGTGTATAATCCTAATTTATTTAATGTACTAGTAGTTCGTGATTTTTTTTCAAGACGCAATCACATAAATTTCAATTTGAAAATCATATGTTATTTGTACTTGCGTTGAATCATTTCGAGATCGCGACCCATATAAATCATAATAATAATTATAGAAATCTGTAAAAACTGTATTAAAATATGAAATTATTGAATCTTCAAATTCCAAATTATTTAAATCTAAGTGTAAATTTTTATTTATTTTTCTAAAAGATTTTCAACACCTAAACTAATTAAGGATTTAAAGCCGTCGCACATGAAAATATAGGCGGCATTTTCTTATAGTATTTTACAAATTTTGCTTTCATAGTTTCAATTACGGTCTGTCAAAACCTATATTGTTTATAGTAATTTAAAGTTTTTGTAATAATTAAAAAAATTTTGATAACTCGGGAGCTGGTGGGATAATAAACGTCGGATAATTGAATCGTCGCTCTATAAAAACATTCTAATAAGCGCATATAAATTGTAATTGTTTCCCAATCATCGTCATTTAAATCATGAGTTGCATTTGTTGAATAAAATTCCATTAGAAGAGTTTTTTGATGGATTGTTTTTTTAACATTTTGTAAGTTGAATTCCACCTAATTGGTATGTCATATTCTGATTTTAAAAAAATTTCTCTCTGATATGTTACAAAATTTTTAAAAACTTGTCATTTCTTTTGAGAACTATATATATATATATTAGCATACTTCTAATTTTAATAATATATGGATTCATTAATTTTAAACTATCTTGTACAATTAAATTTAAAACATGACAAACACAACGAGTATGAAAAAAATACTTCATTTAACATAGGTTTTAAATCTCTTTTTAAATTATCGATAGACGCGGTATTATTACTATTGTTATCAAAAAAAATACTAATAATTTTATTTTTTATTTTAAATTTGCGTATACAATTCATAATTACTGATAAATTACTGTTATGTAATGTGGAACTTCAAAACTATTGAAATAAATGATGCGTTTGGATAGCTCCCATGAAGTATGATATATCCAATGACTTACAACGAAATGTAAGAATACCCTAATTATATACCACTAGTTCAAACATCGCAAGTTAAACTAATCTTACTATCTAAATTGTTAAAATAATTAATCAATTTTTTTTTGCTTTAATATAAGTTTTATATACGTCACACCTTATTGTAATTCTACTTACCTGATGATATTTCAGTTGGAGAGCTCGATGAACATAAGCGGTCTCACGGACGTTGTCGTGGTAATTAAATGACAATCCACGTCTGATGATGTTCTCCATCTGTGCTTCTCTTTGCTGCATTTGATCGCAAGTCCAAACTTGTTTGGCCGCTGATAATTGTGCTTGACTGGATTCCGAAGCTCGTTTTACAACACATGATTTGATGAGTCGCAGGAGTACTGTGGAGTTTCCGGCCGCAGTCAGCAACTTTGAACAATGATGTCACTTCGCTTTAAAATCATTATTGATACGCACTTTGTCGAAGTGCTCCCAGATTGGAGCATTATGTTTGCGCTCGATAATTTTGGGAACATTACCAGATGAAGATGTCGTTGATCGAAATTTCGAACTAAAAAATGAAAGTAGATGAAAAATTATGAGAGCCTAAGTTTTGAATGGAACTAAAAAATTCTTGAACAAAGAAGCTATCTATTTATGGAAAAAAAATTCAATATTTTAATAATTATAATATCATTATAAAAATCAAAAAATTAATGAAAAAAATAAGAGCTCTATTAAAATTAAGTATTTTAATAATTATAGAGCTGCTTAATGACTTTTAATATTAGGACATGACTTAGCTAGTTAGTCACTTAATTAGGAAATAAAATATATAGCATTAAATTTTGTAATAGTATACAACAAATATTAGGACATGACTTTTAATATTTGTGAGAGTATATTAATGTTATAAAATATATATCACTAAAATATGTAGTATTTTAATACTGTGAGTATATTAATGCTGGCCAGGCTGGCCAGCACTCAGCAGCCTACTGTCAGACGTCTCTTCATAGAGACATTGCAGTAGGCTGCCGCAATGTCTCTAATTAGAAACATTGCACGTGGGCACAAACAGGCTTTTCAGGCCTAGTCTTTTTGTTCACCACTACTCGGATGTGCCTTCACTTGGGTCCGCCCTTGAAACCCAGCCTAGCCACAATAGACCTGCTCCGACCAACATCAATAACAGACTATTCGGCGGAAACCTCTCTCTATTCTTCGACCGCGACCCAATGTATATTCATACAAAAAAATCAGCTTCAAATTTTAATTCTGCGTAGAAGCGGAGTACTGCCTGGGGATCAATGATAGGTACACAACAGGAGGTGGTAAAGTCGACCAGGGGCGGATCCAGGAAAAGTCCATTAAGGGGGGAGACATAGGGCATGATGAAATTTTTTCTCGAAAATAAGCTCATTTTAGCTTTTAAGGTAAATCATAACCTAATACTTTGGAAGAATGTTGAGTGTGATCATTTTTCTTGCTTCGCTTAATGACAACATCAAAAACATAGTATAAACTATCAATTGAACATCATCTAAACTACATGTGTTGTTACTCATCAAAGTTTAACCTAAGGACAGTACAATCAGCACTCATACTCAAAGAAAATGACTAAATGAGCTAGCAAACATCTAAATTGACAAAAAACCTTAAATGGTCATGTTTGGAGGTAGAAGGTTGGCTCGCGGGATAAATAATCGAAAAAAATGATGTTTTTTTTCCAAAATCAACTAGCTCATTCATGTCAGTTTTTAACCACTATACCTAAAGTGAAAAAATTGGTCAATTATTTATATATATTTTTTTGGCATTTTATTAATGTTTAGCAATAGAAGCTCTCAACATAAAATTCATCTCTTAAAATATTGGCTTATCATTTCTTCAAATACTTGAAAGGGTGACTAAATATTCACTAAACAGATTTCAAAAATCAGTAAAATCCCTCCAAAACCAATTAAATCTCTCCACAAAATCAGATCTAGCTAATGACTAATGGCAACCTAAACATTCACTAATTCTTGTTTTTTTCAAAAATATGTAACCTTCAAAAATCAAAGATATGATCTAAACTATGTTAGAAAAACA
Organism: Platanthera guangdongensis; assembly: GCA_039583875.1. Lineage (NCBI taxonomy): Eukaryota > Viridiplantae > Streptophyta > Magnoliopsida > Asparagales > Orchidaceae > Platanthera > Platanthera guangdongensis. The sequence continues at coordinate 10,165,161 of CM077163.1, forward strand.
TGACAGCAAAGTTGAGCGGGACAAGATGAAAATTTATACTTTTTTGGACTTTCTCACATGCAGCTAGATATAACTTTGATCTCGTGTAATCTTGGGTTATAATTAAGAGAACACTATAAAAATAAACAAAATTACAAGTGTTAAGTAAAGAAGATATCGTGTTATATCGTGCCGAAGATGAAAATGTTTTTTTCAGAGATTCCTAAGCAGTTATGATTAAAGAAGAAGGTAGACTTGCGAGGTAAAAATTGGTTGTAACTATAACAAATAAATTTACACATGTCAACTTCACAAAAATTAACTAAATCAGTCAGTTGTCATGTCATCTTCCTCTCCTTCCAATCAAAATGAAATTTGAACATCTCCACCTTTACGGACCCTTTTCTCCCTCATCCTTACACCGTATTTGATGTATACGTAGTCAAAATTCATTTCCTTGACAAGAGTAACTCAAATTCAACATCTACTTTACAAAAATTCTTGGGGGAGGGGGGGCCCCCTAGATCCGCCCTTGAAGCCGACAACACCGAAGGAGAAGTGGATGATGTAACCGTCGGAGTAATCCATGATGCCCCAATGGAAGAGGAAACCGCCGCCCTAGATACTAAAAGCGGAGACGGTGTAGGAAAAGGTGAGCCACAGGGGGGCGAATGACATCAATGCACGAATATTCATCTGGCCGAAGATGGAGCTGACAATGAGTATGAGAGTGATGACAGCGAACACGCACTAGAAATACACCACCGTCTGAGCCTTGCGATATTTTTTACAAAAAATTTCTAAAAAAATAAATAAAACCGTTTAAATAATTAAAAAGGGAAAAAATAAATAATTTAAAAATAATTGGAAAAAACTCAAATAATTTAAAATAATTATGCAAAAAAATAATTAAAATTAAATTAAACAAAATAAGCCCGTCTGTCGGGAGAAATTTTTGTGTCCAAGTCCTGGACACAGATCTGTGTTCGCGGCTCACCAGATGTTGACTCGTATAAAGGTGTTTAAGTTTTTGCAAAATTACGAGAACAAGTCAAAATTTTCAAATACAACTAGATTATCTCAGAGATAAGTTCATTACCTCAAAGACAAATGCATTATCTCCGATATATCTTGATGAACTCAGAAATAAATTGATTATCTTTGATATAATTCACATATTTCAGAGACGAGTTTGTCTCAGTGAAATAATATTTCTTTATTTCATCTTCATTACAAACTCATCCTCTTATTTTTATTATTCTTCTAAATTAAAAACTTTGCTCACGAATTTGCTGATCCACCCAGCATCAATCATTTTCAGTGATGAGAAGAAGAGCAACATTATGTTGATGGCGAGGAAGATGGCTCTTTTTCTTGGAGGAACATCATGCAGTTGGCACGAGGAAGATAACTCTTCTTTTTGGAGCAACAATGACGAGGAAGATAATAGGGAGAGAGATTAACAGAGAGAGAGAAATAAACTTGAATAATATATGCCCTAACTATTTACACGTGTCAACATCTTCTGAGCCCCGGACACAGATCTGTGTCAGGTACTGTCGTGCGATGCACGGGGGGCCGTGCACAGTTACTCGTATCTCTATACAAAAATATATTGCAGAACATAAAATCTGTCGTTCAATCGCAATAACGAATCAGAACCATTCATATTTCAATCGCAATAACGAATCAAAACCGTCCATATTTTTTCCACAGGACTCCTAAACATGTCATGATAGGGTGTCTATATGACACGACTTAGCATATAGAATGTTGAACATCATCTAAACTTTTTCTCGAAAATAAGCTCATTTTAGCTTTTAAGGTAAATCATAACCTAATACTTTGGAAGAATGTTGAGTGTGATCATTTTTCTTGCTTCGCTTAATGACAACATCAAAAACATAGTATAAACTATCAATTGAACATCATCTAAACTACATGTGTTGTTACTCATCAAAGTTTAACCTAAGGACAGTACAATCAGCACTCATACTCAAAGAAAATGACTAAATGAGCTAGCAAACATCTAAATTGACAAAAAACCTTAAATGGTCATGTTTGGAGGTAGAAGGTTGGCTCGCGGGATAAATAATCGAAAAAAATGATGTTTTTTTTCCAAAATCAACTAGCTCATTCATGTCAGTTTTTAACCACTATACCTAAAGTGAAAAAATTGGTCAATTATTTATATATATTTTTTTGGCATTTTATTAATGTTTAGCAATAGAAGCTCTCAACATAAAATTCATCTCTTAAAATATTGGCTTATCATTTCTTCAAATACTTGAAAGGGTGACTAAATATTCACTAAACAGATTTCAAAAATCAGTAAAATCCCTCCAAAACCAATTAAATCTCTCCACAAAATCAGATCTAGCTAATGACTAATGGCAACCTAAACATTCACTAATTCTTGTTTTTTTCAAAAATATGTAACCTTCAAAAATCAAAGATATGATCTAAACTATGTTAGAAAAACATGACAGCAAAGTTGAGCGGGACAAGATGAAAATTTATACTTTTTTGGACTTTCTCACATGCAGCTAGATATAACTTTGATCTCGTGTAATCTTGGGTTATAATTAAGAGAACACTATAAAAATAAACAAAATTACAAGTGTTAAGTAAAGAAGATATCGTGTTATATCGTGCCGAAGATGAAAATGTTTTTTTCAGAGATTCCTAAGCAGTTATGATTAAAGAAGAAGGTAGACTTGCGAGGTAAAAATTGGTTGTAACTATAACAAATAAATTTACACATGTCAACTTCACAAAAATTAACTAAATCAGTCAGTTGTCATGTCATCTTCCTCTCCTTCCAATCAAAATGAAATTTGAACATCTCCACCTTTACGGACCCTTTTCTCCCTCATCCTTACACCGTATTTGATGTATACGTAGTCAAAATTCATTTCCTTGACAAGAGTAACTCAAATTCAACATCTACTTTACAAAAATTCTTGGGGGAGGGGGGGCCCCCTAGATCCGCCCTTGAAGCCGACAACACCGAAGGAGAAGTGGATGATGTAACCGTCGGAGTAATCCATGATGCCCCAATGGAAGAGGAAACCGCCGCCCTAGATACTAAAAGCGGAGACGGTGTAGGAAAAGGTGAGCCACAGGGGGGCGAATGACATCAATGCACGAATATTCATCTGGCCGAAGATGGAGCTGACAATGAGTATGAGAGTGATGACAGCGAACACGCACTAGAAATACACCACCGTCTGAGCCTTGCGATATTTTTTACAAAAAATTTCTAAAAAAATAAATAAAACCGTTTAAATAATTAAAAAGGGAAAAAATAAATAATTTAAAAATAATTGGAAAAAACTCAAATAATTTAAAATAATTATGCAAAAAAATAATTAAAATTAAATTAAACAAAATAAGCCCGTCTGTCGGGAGAAATTTTTGTGTCCAAGTCCTGGACACAGATCTGTGTTCGCGGCTCACCAGATGTTGACTCGTATAAAGGTGTTTAAGTTTTTGCAAAATTACGAGAACAAGTCAAAATTTTCAAATACAACTAGATTATCTCAGAGATAAGTTCATTACCTCAAAGACAAATGCATTATCTCCGATATATCTTGATGAACTCAGAAATAAATTGATTATCTTTGATATAATTCACATATTTCAGAGACGAGTTTGTCTCAGTGAAATAATATTTCTTTATTTCATCTTCATTACAAACTCATCCTCTTATTTTTATTATTCTTCTAAATTAAAAACTTTGCTCACGAATTTGCTGATCCACCCAGCATCAATCATTTTCAGTGATGAGAAGAAGAGCAACATTGTGTTGATGGCGAGGAAGATGGCTCTTTTTCTTGGAGGAACATCATGCAGTTGGCACGAGGAAGATAACTCTTCTTTTTGGAGCAACAATGACGAGGAAGATAATAGGGAGAGAGATTAACAGAGAGAGAGAAATAAACTTGAATAATATATGCCCTAACTATTTACACGTGTCAACATCTTCTGAGCCCCGGACACAGATCTGTGTCAGGTACTGTCGTGCGATGCACGGGGGGCCGTGCACAGTTACTCGTATCTCTATACAAAAATATATTGCAGAACATAAAATCTGTCGTTCAATCGCAATAACGAATCAGAACCATTCATATTTCAATCGCAATAACGAATCAAAACCGTCCATATTTTTTCCACAGGACTCCTAAACATGTCATGATAGGGTGTCTATATGACACGACTTAGCATATAGAATGTTGAACATCATCTAAACTTTTTCTCGAAAATAAGCTCATTTTAGCTTTTAAGGTAAATCATAACCTAATACTTTGGAAGAATGTTGAGTGTGATCATTTTTCTTGCTTCGCTTAATGACAACATCAAAAACATAGTATAAACTATCAATTGAACATCATCTAAACTACATGTGTTGTTACTCATCAAAGTTTAACCTAAGGACAGTACAATCAGCACTCATACTCAAAGAAAATGACTAAATGAGCTAGCAAACATCTAAATTGACAAAAAACCTTAAATGGTCATGTTTGGAGGTAGAAGGTTGGCTCGCGGGATAAATAATCGAAAAAAATGATGTTTTTTTTCCAAAATCAACTAGCTCATTCATGTCAGTTTTTAACCACTATACCTAAAGTGAAAAAATTGGTCAATTATTTATATATATTTTTTTGGCATTTTATTAATGTTTAGCAATAGAAGCTCTCAACATAAAATTCATCTCTTAAAATATTGGCTTATCATTTCTTCAAATACTTGAAAGGGTGACTAAATATTCACTAAACAGATTTCAAAAATCAGTAAAATCCCTCCAAAACCAATTAAATCTCTCCACAAAATCAGATCTAGCTAATGACTAATGGCAACCTAAACATTCACTAATTCTTGTTTTTTTCAAAAATATGTAACCTTCAAAAATCAAAGATATGATCTAAACTATGTTAGAAAAACATGACAGCAAAGTTGAGCGGGACAAGATGAAAATTTATACTTTTTTGGACTTTCTCACATGCAGCTAGATATAACTTTGATCTCGTGTAATCTTGGGTTATAATTAAGAGAACACTATAAAAATAAACAAAATTACAAGTGTTAAGTAAAGAAGATATCGTGTTATATCGTGCCGAAGATGAAAATGTTTTTTTCAGAGATTCCTAAGCAGTTATGATTAAAGAAGAAGGTAGACTTGCGAGGTAAAAATTGGTTGTAACTATAACAAATAAATTTACACATGTCAACTTCACAAAAATTAACTAAATCAGTCAGTTGTCATGTCATCTTCCTCTCCTTCCAATCAAAATGAAATTTGAACATCTCCACCTTTACGGACCCTTTTCTCCCTCATCCTTACACCGTATTTGATGTATACGTAGTCAAAATTCATTTCCTTGACAAGAGTAACTCAAATTCAACATCTACTTTACAAAAATTCTTGGGGGAGGGGGGCCCCCTAGATCCGCCCTTGAAGCCGACAACACCGAAGGAGAAGTGGATGATGTAACCGTCGGAGTAATCCATGATGCCCCAATGGAAGAGGAAACCGCCGCCCTAGATACTAAAAGCGGAGACGGTGTAGGAAAAGGTGAGCCACAGGGGGGCGAATGACATCAATGCACGAATATTCATCTGGCCGAAGATGGAGCTGACAATGAGTATGAGAGTGATGACAGCGAACACGCACTAGAAATACACCACCGTCTGAGCCTTGCGATATTTTTTACAAAAAATTTCTAAAAAAATAAATAAAACCGTTTAAATAATTAAAAAGGGAAAAAATAAATAATTTAAAAATAATTGGAAAAAACTCAAATAATTTAAAATAATTATGCAAAAAAATAATTAAAATTAAATTAAACAAAATAAGCCCGTCTGTCGGGAGAAATTTTTGTGTCCAAGTCCTGGACACAGATCTGTGTTCGCGGCTCACCAGATGTTGACTCGTATAAAGGTGTTTAAGTTTTTGCAAAATTACGAGAACAAGTCAAAATTTTCAAATACAACTAGATTATCTCAGAGATAAGTTCATTACCTCAAAGACAAATGCATTATCTCCGATATATCTTGATGAACTCAGAAATAAATTGATTATCTTTGATATAATTCACATATTTCAGAGACGAGTTTGTCTCAGTGAAATAATATTTCTTTATTTCATCTTCATTACAAACTCATCCTCTTATTTTTATTATTCTTCTAAATTAAAAACTTTGCTCACGAATTTGCTGATCCACCCAGCATCAATCATTTTCAGTGATGAGAAGAAGAGCAACATTGTGTTGATGGCGAGGAAGATGGCTCTTTTTCTTGGAGGAACATCATGCAGTTGGCACGAGGAAGATAACTCTTCTTTTTGGAGCAACAATGACGAGGAAGATAATAGGGAGAGAGATTAACAGAGAGAGAGAAATAAACTTGAATAATATATGCCCTAACTATTTACACGTGTCAACATCTTCTGAGCCCCGGACACAGATCTGTGTCAGGTACTGTCGTGCGATGCACGGGGGGCCGTGCACAGTTACTCGTATCTCTATACAAAAATATATTGCAGAACATAAAATCTGTCGTTCAATCGCAATAACGAATCAGAACCATTCATATTTCAATCGCAATAACGAATCAAAACCGTCCATATTTTTTCCACAGGACTCCTAAACATGTCATGATAGGGTGTCTATATGACACGACTTAGCATATAGAATGTTGAACATCATCTAAACTTTTTCTCGAAAATAAGCTCATTTTAGCTTTTAAGGTAAATCATAACCTAATACTTTGGAAGAATGTTGAGTGTGATCATTTTTCTTGCTTCGCTTAATGACAACATCAAAAACATAGTATAAACTATCAATTGAACATCATCTAAACTACATGTGTTGTTACTCATCAAAGTTTAACCTAAGGACAGTACAATCAGCACTCATACTCAAAGAAAATGACTAAATGAGCTAGCAAACATCTAAATTGACAAAAAACCTTAAATGGTCATGTTTGGAGGTAGAAGGTTGGCTCGCGGGATAAATAATCGAAAAAAATGATGTTTTTTTTCCAAAATCAACTAGCTCATTCATGTCAGTTTTTAACCACTATACCTAAAGTGAAAAAATTGGTCAATTATTTATATATATTTTTTTGGCATTTTATTAATGTTTAGCAATAGAAGCTCTCAACATAAAATTCATCTCTTAAAATATTGGCTTATCATTTCTTCAAATACTTGAAAGGGTGACTAAATATTCACTAAACAGATTTCAAAAATCAGTAAAATCCCTCCAAAACCAATTAAATCTCTCCACAAAATCAGATCTAGCTAATGACTAATGGCAACCTAAACATTCACTAATTCTTGTTTTTTTCAAAAATATGTAACCTTCAAAAATCAAAGATATGATCTAAACTATGTTAGAAAAACATGACAGCAAAGTTGAGCGGGACAAGATGAAAATTTATACTTTTTTGGACTTTCTCACATGCAGCTAGATATAACTTTGATCTCGTGTAATCTTGGGTTATAATTAAGAGAACACTATAAAAATAAACAAAATTACAAGTGTTAAGTAAAGAAGATATCGTGTTATATCGTGCCGAAGATGAAAATGTTTTTTTCAGAGATTCCTAAGCAGTTATGATTAAAGAAGAAGGTAGACTTGCGAGGTAAAAATTGGTTGTAACTATAACAAATAAATTTACACATGTCAACTTCACAAAAATTAACTAAATCAGTCAGTTGTCATGTCATCTTCCTCTCCTTCCAATCAAAATGAAATTTGAACATCTCCACCTTTACGGACCCTTTTCTCCCTCATCCTTACACCGTATTTGATGTATACGTAGTCAAAATTCATTTCCTTGACAAGAGTAACTCAAATTCAACATCTACTTTACAAAAATTCTTGGGGGAGGGGGGGCCCCCTAGATCCGCCCTTGAAGCCGACAACACCGAAGGAGAAGTGGATGATGTAACCGTCGGAGTAATCCATGATGCCCCAATGGAAGAGGAAACCGCCGCCCTAGATACTAAAAGCGGAGACGGTGTAGGAAAAGGTGAGCCACAGGGGGGCGAATGACATCAATGCACGAATATTCATCTGGCCGAAGATGGAGCTGACAATGAGTATGAGAGTGATGACAGCGAACACGCACTAGAAATACACCACCGTCTGAGCCTTGCGATATTTTTTACAAAAAATTTCTAAAAAAATAAATAAAACCGTTTAAATAATTAAAAAGGGAAAAAATAAATAATTTAAAAATAATTGGAAAAAACTCAAATAATTTAAAATAATTATGCAAAAAAATAATTAAAATTAAATTAAACAAAATAAGCCCGTCTGTCGGGAGAAATTTTTGTGTCCAAGTCCTGGACACAGATCTGTGTTCGCGGCTCACCAGATGTTGACTCGTATAAAGGTGTTTAAGTTTTTGCAAAATTACGAGAACAAGTCAAAATTTTCAAATACAACTAGATTATCTCAGAGATAAGTTCATTACCTCAAAGACAAATGCATTATCTCCGATATATCTTGATGAACTCAGAAATAAATTGATTATCTTTGATATAATTCACATATTTCAGAGACGAGTTTGTCTCAGTGAAATAATATTTCTTTATTTCATCTTCATTACAAACTCATCCTCTTATTTTTATTATTCTTCTAAATTAAAAACTTTGCTCACGAATTTGCTGATCCACCCAGCATCAATCATTTTCAGTGATGAGAAGAAGAGCAACATTGTGTTGATGGCGAGGAAGATGGCTCTTTTTCTTGGAGGAACATCATGCAGTTGGCACGAGGAAGATAACTCTTCTTTTTGGAGCAACAATGACGAGGAAGATAATAGGGAGAGAGATTAACAGAGAGAGAGAAATAAACTTGAATAATATATGCCCTAACTATTTACACGTGTCAACATCTTCTGAGCCCCGGACACAGATCTGTGTCAGGTACTGTCGTGCGATGCACGGGGGGCCGTGCACAGTTACTCGTATCTCTATACAAAAATATATTGCAGAACATAAAATCTATCGTTCAATCGCAATAACGAATCAGAACCATTCATATTTCAATCGCAATAACGAATCAAAACCGTCCATATTTTTTCCACAGGACTCCTAAACATGTCATGATAGGGTGTCTATATGACACGACTTAGCATATAGACCATCCTGCATATAGCCATGCTGGTGCAACCCATAGATATTTTCTACAGCTGCTTCATCGCGCTTCTTCTTATATACAACAGAAGTTAAAACTTTTGCCCAGTGTGGGACTAATCTCAAAACCCACCGTTTTAGATTTTAACTAAAACACCTAAAATCGAGCAGGCCGCACGATGCATCGCGCACTTCCGCCTGCAGCGGAGGCGTGCGGAGCGCGGCCAGCGCGGTTAAAATATATAATTATATAAATATTTATATTTAATTATAATATTTCAAAATACATAATATATTATCTTTAAAATATATAAATTAAAATCTGCATGCTCTGCATATAGGGTAATAGGGGTGAGCATGCGGATTTTTTTCAAAAAATCAAAAATATTTTTTAATTTTTTTCTTTTATTACAAAAAAAAATGAAACGGTCAAAATACAACAACGCTCAAAATCTTTATCCCATTATAGTGGGGTTGGCTATATGAATCCTTTGTTGCCATTGTGCCCTATCTTTTGTCATAATCTCACTAATGCCTAAGTACATCATGCCTTTATTTATAGTGTCATTCCAAGCCTTTATTGGTCTAACCCTCCCTCGTTTAACACGCCTAGTGACTAGACTAAAACGCCTAACAAATGCCTCTAAAGGTCTCCTTTGTACGTGTCCAAACCATCTTAGACGAGCTTATCACATCTTCTCTGAAATTGGTGCTACTCTTGTTTTATCCCTGATACGTACTTTCATTCCTAATTTTATTCAATTTTGTATGTCCACACAACCACCTAAGCATTCACATCTCCGCAACTCCCATTTTTTGCTCGTGTACACAATTCACTGCCCAACACTCATAACCATAGAGCATTGCTGGTCTAATTGCAGTACGGTAAAACTTGTCCTTAAGTTGTAGTGGTACTTTACGATCACATAAGATCCTGGACGCGCCTCTCCACTGCAATCAACCCACTTGGATTATATGTGTCACGTTTTTATCAATACCTCCGTCGTTTTGAATTACCGATCCAAGATACCTAAAACACTCACTACGGCAAATATTTGATCACCCTAAAATATTTTTTTAAAAAATTTTATAAATGCGAAGCTGCACTTTGGGGGCGGGTGAAGCCCGCCGCAAAAAATGATATGGTCAACAAAAATAAAAATAATTTTTTAAAAAATTTATACGAGCGAAGCTAGCCCGCCGCGAATGTAAAAATTTGTGAAATGCGGAAAACGGGAATCAGGTCGCAGGAACACTCAACCTAAATCAAGCCAAATAAATCAGATGCAATAAAAGAACAAGGAAATCTTGTACTAATAATTTTCTTTACACTATGAGACATACATGGCGAGACATGATTCGCCGATGTTCCTGATGTAAGCAAAAAAACATATAAGGCAAAAGCTATCCGGGCGGACAAAAATAGAAACTGTCAACTCTGCCGAACTAAACAAGCAGTCCGTTGAAACCGTCAAGTCGCCAAACCGCAACCTAACCGTGCGGACACCCCGTTATTCCAAGCTGAAGAACTTTGTCCGTAGTCTACAAGCCGTCTAACCGCAAGGTCTCCTAGCCGTCAGAATCCGCGAACAGCTGCTGTCGAATTGAACAGACAGACCGCCAGAAGCGGACGATCTTCAGAAACAAGGAACAAAGTTTCTGTCAATGTTATCGGCGATATCTCGATTTTACCCAGTGATAGCTCCAGAGAAATAGCTTTTTGCCTCCGAATATTTTTTAATATCTACTTGTTCTCTGCAAAACTTATTAACATCCCTTTAAGGTTGGTCACTAGATCCAACAACTCTGTGAATGCCTCGCTCATCGGCTACCATTCGGGGTAGAGGAATCTCTGTCACAAGCTCCCAATGGAATCGTCTTCTCAAGGGGTTTGCACCGTCCACGTCTTTCTCTTCAAATCCCTAGCTTATGGCGAGCGTAGAAACTCCTCTTCTTTTGTGAGCTTCTAGATGATAGGGAAAGCCTAGGGGATAATCCATAGCCCTCAGAACCCAAAAAATTACGAAAATGGCGGACTAGAACGAAGAAATCACAAACTTTTTCTGAATAAGATGGTGCGGCTTATTTATAGACAAAGCAAAATTTAGCCAGGCGCACGAGTAGGCGCATGATTACTGATCATGCAAGAAGTAATGGCCACTACTCGCGCGTAGAGGGGAACCTGGACTGGCGGGGGAAAAAGAGATTTTGGGGGAAATGGTTTTGCCTCGCACGACCAATGGTCGTGTTATTGGTCGGGGGCGGCGACATTGGTCGGGAGCGGCGACAATGGTCGGGAGCGGCGACAATGATTGGGGGCGGCAATATTGGGCGGGGGCGGCGACATTGGGCGGGGGCGGCAACAATGGTGGGGCGGCGAGTAGGGGAATAAAAAAAACTATGCAAATGAGTATGAGAATAAAAAAAATTATGATCAAATGACAAAAAAACCATACAAATGAGTAGAGGAATAAGAAAAATGAGGGGTATTTTAGCATTAAAATGTTACATCATACCTGAGGGGTATTTTGGGGAAACGAATGTTACACCATTGCTCTTTTGGAGTTTGCTTATAGTATAAAGATATAAATATTTATATTTAATTATAATATTTCAAAATACATAAATATATTATCTTTAAAATATATAAATTAAAATCTGCATGCTCTGCATATAGGGTAATAGGGGTGAGCATGCGGATTTTTTTCAAAAAATCAATAATATTTTTTAATTTTTTTCTTTTATTACAAAAAAAATGAAACGGTCAAAATACAACAACCCTCAAAGTCTTTATCCCATTATAGTGGGGTTGGCTATATGAATCCTTTGTTGCCATTGTGCCCTATCTTTTGTCATAATCTCACTAATGCCTAAGTACATCATGCCTTTATTTATAGTGTCATTCCAAGCCTTTATTGGTCTAACCCTCCCTCGTTTAACACGCCTAGTGACTAGACTAAAACGCCTAACAAATGCCTCTAAAGGTCTCCTTTGTACATGTCCAAACCATCTTAGACGAGCTTATCACATCTTCTCTGAAATTGGTGCTACTCTTGTTTTATCCCTGATACGTACTTTCATTCCTAATTTTATTCAATTTTGTATGTCCACACAACCACCTAAGCATTCACATCTCCGCAACTCCCATTTTTTGCTCGTGTACACAATTCACTGCCCAACACTCAGAACCATAGAGCATTGCTGGTGTAATTGCAGTACGGTAAACTTACCCTTAAGTTGTAGTGGTACTTTACGATCACATAAGATCCCGGACGCGCCTCTCCACTGCAATCAACCCGCTTGGATTATATGTGTCACGTTTTTATCAATACCTCCGTCGTTTTGAATTACCGATCCAAGATACCTAAAACACTCACTACGGCAAATATTTGATCACCCTAAAATATTTTTTTTAAAAATTTTATAAATGCGAAGCTGCACTTTGGGGGCGGGTGAAGCCCGCCGCAAAAAATGATATGGTCAACAAAAATAAAAATAATTTTTTAAAAAATTTATACGAGCGAAGCTAGCCCGCCGCGAATGTAAAAATTTGTGAAATGCGGAAAACGGGAATCAGGTCGCAGGAACACTCAACCTAAATCAAGCCAAATAAATCAGATGCAATAAAAGAACAAGGAAATCTTGTACTAATAATTTTCTTTACACTATGAGACATACATGGCGAGACATGATTCGCCGATGTTCCTGATGTAAGCAAAAAAACATATAAGGCAAAAGCTATCCGGGCGGACAAAAATAGAAACTGTCAACTCTGCCGAACTAAACAAGCAGTCCGTTGAAACCGTCAAGTCGCCAAACCGCAACCTAACCGTGCGGACACCCCGTTATTCCAAGCTGAAGAACTTTGTTCGTAGTCTACAAGCCGTCTAACCGCAAGGTCTCCTAGCCGTCAGAATCCGCGAACAGCTGCTGTCGAATTGAACAGACAGACCGCCAGAAGCGGACGATCTTCAGAAACAAGGAACAAAGTTTTTGTCAATGTTATCGGCGATATCTCGATTTTACCCAGTGATAGCTCCAGAGAAATAGCTTTTTGCCTCCGAATATTTTTTAATATCTACTTGTTCTCTGCAAAACTTATTAACATCCCTTTAAGGTTGGTCACTAGATCCAACAACTCTGTGAATGCCTCGCTCATCGGCTACCATTCGGGGTAGAGGAATCTCTGTCACAAGCTCCCAATGGAATCGTCTTCTCAAGGGGTTTGCACCGTCCACGTCTTTCTCTTCAAATCCCTAGCTTATGGCGAGCGTAGAAACTCCTCTTCTTTTGTGAGCTTCTAGATGATAGGGAAAGCCTAGGGGATAATCCATAGCCCTCAGAACCCCAAAAATTACGAAAATGGCGGACTAGAACGAAGAAATCACAAACTTTTTCTGAATAAGATGGTGCGGCTTATTTATAGACAAAGCAAAATTTAGCCAGGCGCACGAGTAGGCGCATGATTACTGATCATGCAAGAAGTAATGGCCACTACTCGCGCGTAGAGGGGAACCTGGACTGGCGGGGGGAAAAGAGATTTTGGGGGAAATGGTTTTGCCTCGCACGACCAATGGTCGTGTTATTTATACTCGTGCGTACACTCGTGCATTTCAAGGGGTCTCTCAGGTTGGATTTCCTAATAAGCTGCGCACGTCTAGTGGTCATGCATAGAAGGGGGATTGGTGTTCGTATGAGACAAAATCCGCACGAGGATTGACCTCACTCAGACATCATTTTGATGCACAAAGACCGCACGTGCGCAGAGGGTATCAGTTATCGTGTAAGAAGAAAAATTCACGGTTATTGGCCTCCTCAATGAAACATAGCCGAGACGCACGAGAAAGATACCACAACACTAGTACCTGCAGGTAAAACAACCAAAACCTCCAAAAATACATATCTACATAGTCACAAACAAGATATAAAATCATGCAAAAGAAATAATAAGAGGAGGTATCCTTCATGCATGAAATTACCCAAAAACTACCCTCTCTAGCCGAAATGTGCTGGCATGACACGCAAATAGAAAATAACCGATTTTATGATGAAAAATACACATAGATGAGCGATAACAATGCAAACCAAACTAGAACAACAGGGCTTAAAGCACTATATGAAATTTGCTCGTCAACGTGACCACGACATATCTGCTTTTGCCAGATTGAGTCAGAGCTGGAGGTTGAGGTTGCTCGATTGTAGGAGGAGCTTCAGACCGAGAAGTCCCTGGTGTAAAAGATGGTGCGACTTCTAGAGTGTGTGAATGGGGACGTTGCTTGCTTGGAGTCTGAGGTGGAGCGCCTTTCCTCACAGGAGCGTCTTGCCTAGCTGAAGCCGCCTGGAGTGACCGAGTTCAAGGACTCTATTGAATTATGCATGATCTTTATTTGCTTTCTAAAGAGATCCGCGAGGAAGTTTGGACAAGTGAGGAAGAGCCATAGATGGCAGAAGTACATGAAGTGGATTTTTGACACGAGATGATGAAGACCCTACAGATGGTGCCTCACAAGTGTGAGTGTGATGTAATCAATCTTGACTTTGATGATTTATCTGAGGATGAGTGTGTTTATTTTGACATTGATGACGAGGAGTAGACCTCTGATTTTCTTTTTCTTGTACTAATTGTGCTCTGATTCCTTTAGTAATGTGTTTGTACTTGTACTTTGTACTCTCATTTTTATAGCACCTTTGTACGTTTTGTTTCCTTTTATTACTTGTTGATCACCATTTTCTTGTGATATATGTAATGTTGGTGTTGCCTCTTCGTGCGGATGACTCTGATTTACTCCTTTGAGGTTGGCAGTTAGACGACAAGTCCTAAACTACACCGCAACCTACTAGCAGGGAGAATGACAGACACTTCTAGTCGGGTAGTGAGAGGTCTGGCTCTTCGAGCTAGGGGATGTCGCTGAGCTGGTGGTGATGGGCGGACCTTCAAACCTGGGTGACCGCTAGGGGAGGGGGGTAGTCCATGGCGCTCTCGTGACCTACTGTGGCAGAGAAGGGCAGACCTTCGATATGTTGCAGTGAGAGGTCACGCGGGCGTGCCCCCGAAGAGATGGTGAAGTTCGAGTACTTAGAACCGCTGGTGAGCACAAAGGGGCAGTCCTTGGAGACATCGTGAACTATTAGGGCGGAGAAGGGTAGACCTTCAATCGACAACAGTGGGAGGTCGCTAAGGCAGAGGGCCTAGAGAGACGGTGAAGTTCGGGCACTTCGAACAGCTGGCAAGCCCAAGTGGGGCAGGCCCTGGCGATGCCACAACCTACTGCGGAGGAGAAGGGCGAACCTTCGATCAACAGCAGTGAGAGGTCGCTGGGACATGGTCCCTTATAGGTGGTGAAAAGCGGATATTCAAGTCTGCTGGTAGAAGTGCGAGGGGGCCAACACTAGTAGAATGCACCCACTTGCAAGGGAGAAGAGCGGACCTTCGATCCATAGCTGTTTTAGGCTTCTAGGGACCTATTGTCACAACCCGCATTTTCACCGCAAATAAAACTTATCAGAGTAAGGGAAAATGTGCATCATGATGCCACGTTAGCAGAGGATAACTGCGGATGCTCAGGCAGACACCAAACTAATCATGAAGAAAGTTTCTTTTTTTAGTTATTTTAAGGAAAATCAATTAAGTGCATAAGTTAGTCGTATCCCTCGGCTTAGTGACTCTTCTAGTCCACGAATCAAAATATATTATACGCTGCGGAAAAATACTTGATTAGATTAACTCAAACATCCTACATGGGCAAAACGTCCCAAAAGGACAACTCATGCTATGCAAGACTCTAAATTTATTATAGTAGGAAAGATAGTTTTTTACGGTCGCTAAAAATAACAAGTTAGAGTTTCACATTATGCAATGCATGAAGTAATAGTAGTAGGTTTTATATTTGAAAATACCTAACATGCATTCCTAGCATAAATCCTTCCAGAGAACAAGTAATCCACATCCACATTTAAAGAAATGAGCAACTAGCAAGTATCAAACAACTAACAATTCAGTGGGCGCCAACAAACTGACACAAACCCACGAACAAAAGTATGTCTGAACTAGTAAAACTAAACAAAGAACAAACTACCTCGCTAAGACAAGGCAACAACCACGGCCAACACTGCCTCCCAGAAAACTCCAAAACTAGCACTGCTAACTGCTACTGCTCTGAACCTGAGGCATTCCAAAAACAGAACACCTCAGCAAGAAGGTACAAATGGTGGAAGGAAAAAGTAATAAGCCAAAATAAACAAAGGTCAACAGGGGTACCAACCCAAGACCAAAAGCAATGAAGTAAAGTACAAAAGAAACAGGGCATCAGCAGGAAAAGAACTCCTACGTGATTTGTCACGTTCCACAAGAGTACACCAGATGCATAAGGTTACAAGGTGACTACATGAATATTTCGTCAGAAAGGAAAATACAACACCTTTATTAGGCACATGTGGTCGACTCTACCCAAAAACACGGCGAAGTGGTCACTCTTGGACACATCACCCACAAACACGGGCGAGGTGGTCACTCTTGGACACACCACCCAAAAACAAAACGGATATATAATCCGTCTAACTGCGAGGGAGTCTCATACTCTCCACCATACACCGCAGACATCCAAAAACCAGGTAGACTTCCGCAGGGCACTAATGAAGGTAACAAACACTGCAGAGGTGGAATCTTCCACTAACTCCCGCATTCAAGAAACCCAAAGAAAACATAACATAAATATCTCAGGATTTGGCTCGACAGATTCTACTTGACATTACTAGATTCGAGACGCGGTTGATCAACCCTTACAGACGATTTACAATACTAGATAAACTCTAATACATTCGATAACTATAAATAAGCCAATTAACGCCAACACTAAAAACATTCTATCAAACCAATATGAAGTTATCAGATTCAGTTAGCGAAACAAGATTTAGAAATTTTCAAATGATCGAAAAAAATTAGACATAGCTATAACTTGGAAAGAAGATCAAGGAACAAAACTCATTCGTTACCATCAAATCGGACAAGGAGAAATGAGGGGAAACCACCACTTGCCTTGGTTTAACCGGAAAAGTCCACCGAATCACTCCACGTCGTAGATCGGGGCAAAATGATGCGGAAGGAGTTGAAATCTGAACAAAAACGGCTGAAAAGGAGGTTAGGGCCGAAAAACCCTAACGAAAAATCTCAATAAACGGGGAAGATATTACCACGATGACGTAGCTCTCGGCGAGAGCTTTCCGGATCTATGTTCGGATGAAGATTTCAAGCACCGGAGCACCGTCGACGGCCACCGGAAGATTCACGATAAGGAAACTCTCTCTCTCGCTCGCTGCTCTGGTTCGAGAGAAAAAAAATATCGGAGAAGATGAAGTTCGGTTCTAAACCTAAGTTTAATAATATATATATAATGTTTATAAAAAGTTTTGTCAAAAAAACGGGTTATTTCAAGCGGTTTCGCGGGAACCTAAAATAGAGGTCTAGGATGACTCCAAATCAAAAGGGGCTCAACATGAAAGTTGTATTTCTAGTCGAGACGAGCAAATTTCATGTTGACCATTTTTTCGTACAACACCGTTTTGACTCTCAAAACGCTGCCCGAACTCAGACTGCACAGACTACTCGTGTAGAAATTGGTTTACTCGAGTTGGAGAGGCTTACTCGAGATGGAGACTCGAGTTGGAGGCTTGGGGAACTCGAGATAGTCATAGGGACTCGAGATAAAAGGCATATAACTCGATTAGATCAGGTCTGCTCTAGATAGAAGGCATGGAACTCGAGTGGATCAGTCGAACGAGCTATCTATGAGCAATTTTGGGAAAATAAAAAATAAAGGTCTACGATGGCTCCAGATCAAAATGTACCCAACATGAAAGTTGTAGATCTCGTCGAGACGAACAAATTTTATGTTCACCATTGTTCCATACGATGCCGTTTTGACACTCAAAAATACATCCGAACATAAACACAATTGACCTACTCGAGTTGTAGAATTGACCTACTCGAGTTGCAGAATGACCTACTCGAGTAGCAGAATTGACCTACTCGAGTTGCAGAATGACCTACTCGAGTAGTATAATGACCTACACGAGTAGCAGAATTGACCTACTCGAGTTGCAGAATGAGCTACTCGAGTAGCAGAATTGACCTACTCGAGTTGCAGAATGAACTACTCGAGTAGCAGAATTGACCTACTCGAGTTGCAGAATGACCTACTCGAGTAGCAGAATTGACCTACTCGAGTTGCAGAATGACCTACTCGAGTAGTAGAAAGACCTACACGAGTCATATAGAAATCACTCGAGTATAATTGCAGGAAAAACAATTCTTTTGCAAATATACCTTTTTTGATCAAATTATATGAATGAATAGTAAAAAACATTTTTGAATAGTACTATAATATTAAAATAATCATATTTATATATTTTGAATAAGAAAACACAAGTTCAAAACGGAGGCTCAAATGCACGCCGAATTGAACAAAACTCGCACTGTAGATGAACACTGACGCTAAAAACACAACGGCGAAGTCAAAACCAAAATCCAACGAGGCATTCCCGAGATATTAATCTTCAAAGTATACGGCGAACATAAACAATCCAAAACTTCAATCGCGCGCCGAGACTCCAAAAATACTCGGATTGCGACGAAACTTGACGAGCAAGTCCAAAATTACTCAACTTAAATTCCAACTACAAAATTTCTCATTACAACAAGAATTCGGTTGACTCGACCGCACAGACGCGAAAATGTCTTAACGGCATTGCGCCGTCAACTATACGATAAAAGTAACGCCATGACGTCATGAATATGACGCTGCTCAATCGAATAAAATCATCGAAAAATCGGGGGTGTTATAGTCACTCCCCCTAAAAAGAAGTTTCGTCACGAAACTTAACACAACTCCAAAACCAAAACAAAACGATAAAATCAAACATAACTGAAAACATAGCGACATACCCAAAATTACGAGAAGAGGTGCGGATGAGATTCCCTCATTGCCGATTCCAATTCCCATTTCGCGCTCTCGATGTCTTGATTTCTCCAAAGAATCTTGACCATATGGATGATCTTTCTCCGCAACACACGCTCTTGAGAATCCAGAACACAAATAGGTTCTTCCACATATATAAGATTGGGCTGAATCTGGGGTATCGAGTCGAGGACTTGACGATCACTACGAATACACTTCCGCAACTGGCTCACATGGAACACATCATGGACACCAGGGAAGGTCGCAGGCAATTCCAGCCTATAAGCTGACACTCCGATGCGCTCAAGAATCTGGAAATGTCCCACATACCTGGGGGGTCTAACTTGTGGTTCCTTCCAAACCTTTTAACGCCAAACATCGGGGAAACTTTCAGAAAAACCAAGTCTCCAATAGCAAACTCCAGATCGACCCTTCGTAGATTAACATACTTCTCATAGCGCTCTTGAGCCACACGAAGCTTTTCCCGAATATGAGTCACAGCACAATTCATCTCTTCAAGGGCTTCCGGACCTAACAACGGTCTCTCACCAACTTCAACCCAAAACAATGGAGTCCTACAACGCCTCCCATACAAGGCCTCAAACGAAGCCATCTGCAGACTCTCTTGATAACTATTATTGTAAACAAACTCCATGAGTCTGAGACGCTCATCCCAAGAACCACCATGATCCAAAATATAACACCTGATCATATCCTATACGATTTGATTTACCCTTTCCGTCTGACCATTAGTCTGCGGATGATAGGCGGTGGAATACCTCAAATCTGTACCCAACCCCTCCTGTAAACTCTTCCAAAAGCGAGACGTAAATCTAGAGTCCCGATCTGATATGATACTAACAGGCACACCATGTAACCTGATGACCTCTTCAAGATATAAGTCAGCTATCTTCTTCATCGAGTACCCAATCTTAAATGGAACAAAGTGAGCACACTTTGTCAATCTGTCGACTATCACCCAAACAGAGTCGTGCCCACGGGGAGATTTTGGCAGACCGATGATAAAATCCATTGAAATACTCTCTCATTTCTAACTTGGAATATCAAGCGGTGTCAATTTACCACCAGGCCTTCTGTGATCAGCTTTAACACGCTGACAAGTATAACATTCCGATAGAAACCTTGCGATGTCATTCTTCATCCCTGACCACCAAATAATTTGCTTTAGATCTTTATACATCTTAGTGGAACCAGGGTGGTAGGCTATACTGGAACCATGAGCTTCAGCACAGATCTTAGCTCGAATATCGCCAAAGGCGGGGATGCAAAATCTACCTGGATACTTTAAGGTGTCCAACTCATCCACAGAGAAATCAGGTAGCTCTCCCTTCACAGTTCTATTCCAGAGATGCAACAAATCAGGATCATCCTTCTGATGTGCTCGAGTAAGGGAAATCCAAGAGGGTTCTTCTGCTTCTAGACTAGCAGGCACGGTACTACTCCCAACCTCAATATCCATCAACAAAAATTCTTCTACCAAAGACTGCACCGACAGATTAAAAATCTTAGCGGTCTTTCTACTCAAGGCATCAGCTACTACATTAGCCTTTCCTGGATGATAAAGAATTTGCACTTCATAATCCGTCACATATTCTAACCACCGACGCTGGCGCAGATTTAGTTCTTTCTGAGTGAAGACGTACTTCAAACTCTTATGATCCGTATAGATCTTGCAAAACACGCCATATAATAAATGTCTCCAAAGCTTCAGCGCATAAATTACGGCAGCAAACTCTAAATCATGCATAGGATAGTTTTTCTTATGGATCTTTAGTTGTCTCGATCCATACGCGATCACCTTATCATCTTGCATTAAAACACAACCAAGTCCGACGTGTGACGCATCAACATACACATCATACTCAACTCCTTCAGTAGGTAAGGTTAAAATCGGAGCAGTATTCTTCTGAGTAAGTCTAGTTAGAGGAGCAGACAACACCGAAAATCCTTCCACGAATCTTCTATAATAGCCAGCTAGGCCTAAGAAACTCCTAATCTCCTTAGGTGTAGAAGGTCTCTCCCATTCCATTACAGCAGAAATCTTGGTCGGGTCTACAGAAATACCGTCCTTGCTTACAACATGACCCAGAAAGGACACCTGAGTTAGCCAGAACTCACACTTGCTCAACTTGCTAAACTCAATCTCATACTCACCCATAGTGAGTTGTCTCTGCTTTAGATGTAGGAAGTTATTCATCAGGCGGTCTTGCTCGACCGAGGGTAGAAACTTCTTCAGCAGCATCTTCTTAAAAGATTCCCAAGTACAGCCTTCCTTCAGGCTCTCTCTTTCCCGAATTCACCAACTCTTTGCCAGACCTTTCAACTGATAAGTTGCAATCATCACCTTCTGGGCTTCTAGAATTCTGGAATACGAAAACATCTCCTCGGTGGAGATGATCCAATCATCTATAATCATAAAGTCAGCACTCCCATCGAAGGTGGGGAGGTCCCAACCGCTGGAAGTGCGATATGAAATTCATTTCTAGTGGTATCGCCATCAGGGGCACCAGAGGAGCAGGGGTATCGGGCACGGCTTGGCCCGAGGCGGGCTCTTGCGTTGAAGGTTGTTGTACGGGAGCGGCAGACAATAAAGACTCAATTTGCGATTGCATCGCAACCAATTATCTTGACAGAGCCTCATTGCTCTAACGCAGACTCTTGATAATTGCGTCACTTTGCGCACCTGATGACTCACCCTCCGATTGGGGAGTCGACCTCGTCGCAGGACGCTTTGGCGGCATTTCTAAAAGGCAAACTAACAACTCATCAAAATCCTAGCTTACAACAAAGCCACACTACTAGTTCAGACCATACTTAAAAGACACTTGCTTATGTTGCAACTTGCTCTAGGATTTTATAATGATGTTATGTCCTACTTAGGATGATATACTCTCATCCTATTGACTCTTGTGCCTATGACATGAATGCATGTATTTATATTCATTTTCTGGTTTAAAACCATGTGTGTACATATATCATCCCGCAAATCTTTAGCTTGGCACGTTGTGCTTATGCAATGTTATGTTATACATGATTGTGCTATTCATTCTAAAAAGGCTCTAATGCATGTTATGAGCGGCGTACACATGAAAATGTTATGCATCTCATACTACATGACATTCTCATGCAACGAAAAAGAAATGTGCTAGTCGCATTCATGTGGTGAGGTTATGCATCTCATACTACATAACCCTCACATGTTGCCTCTATGGTGGATCCACATACAGACACATATTATGCATCTCATACTACATAATATGCATCGTATACTTCATGTTATGCTATGAGTGTAGTGTTCGTGCTTCAGCTAAGACGTGTTGATGACATATCGGTATGTGTGTGATATGATGTTAAACACCTAATACCTACAAGGAAAGGTTGCCCGACAAATTGTCAAACAACCTCCCTCTGATACCAACTGTCACAACCCGCATTTTCACCGCAAATAAAGCTTATCAGAGTAAGGGAAAATGCGTGTCATGATGCCACGTCAGCAGGGGATAACTGCGGATGCTCAGACAGACACCAAACTAATCATGAAGAAAGTTTCTTTTTTTAGTTATTTTAAGGAAAATCAATTAAGTGCATAAGTTAGCCGTATCCCTCGGCTTAGTGGCTAATCTAGTCCACGAATCAAAATATATTATACGCCGCGGAAAAATACTTGATTAGATTAACTCAAACATCCTACATGAGCAAAACGTCCCAAAAGGACAACTCATGCTATGCAAGACTCTAAATTTATTATAGTATGAAAGATAGTTTTTTACGGTCGCTAAAAATAACAAGTTGCAGTTTCAAATTATGCAATGCATGAAGTAATAGTAGTAGGTTTTATAGTTGAAAATACCTAACATGCATTCCTAGCATAAATCCTCTCAGAGAACAAGTAATCAACATCCACATTTAAAGAAATGAGCAGCTAGCAAGTATAAAACAACTAACAATTCAGTGGGCGCTAACAAACTGACACGAACCCACGAACAAAAGTATGTCTGAATTAGTAAAACTAAACAAACAACAAACTACCTCGCTAAGATGAGGCAACAACCACGGGTAACACTGTCGCCCAGAAAACTCTAAAACCAGCACTGCTAACTGCTACTGCTCTGAACCCGAGGCATTCCAAAAACAGAACACCTCAGCAAGAAGGTACAAATGGTGGCAGGAAAAAGTAATAAGCCAAAATAAACAAAGGTCAACAGGGGTACCAACCCAAGATCAAAAACACTGAAGTAAAGTACAAAAGAAACAGAGCATCAACAGGAAAAGAACTCCTATGTGATTTGTCACGTTCCACAAGAGTACACCAGACGCATAAGGCTACAAGGTGACTACATGAATATTTCGCCAGAAAGGAAAATACAACACCTTTATTAGGCACATGTGGTCGACTCTACCCAAAAACACGACGAAGTGGTCACTCTTGGACACACCACCCAAAAACACGGGCGAGGTGGTCACTCTTGGACACACCACCCAAAAACAAAACGGATATATAATCTGTCTAACTGCGAGGGAGTCTCATACTCTCCACCATACACCACAGACATCCCAAAACCAGGTAGAATTCCGTAGGGCACTAATGAAGTAATAAACACTACAGAGATGGAATCGTCCACTAACTCTCGCATTCAAGAAACCCCAAGAAACCATAACACAAATATCTCAGGATTTGGCTCGACAGATTCTACTTGACATTACTAGATTCGAGATGCGGTTGATCAACCCTT
This sequence comes from Platanthera guangdongensis, assembly GCA_039583875.1. Lineage (NCBI taxonomy): Eukaryota > Viridiplantae > Streptophyta > Magnoliopsida > Asparagales > Orchidaceae > Platanthera > Platanthera guangdongensis. The sequence goes on from CM077163.1 coordinate 10,188,995, forward strand.
ACGGAAGATTTACAATCTTAGATAAACTCTAATACGTTGATAACGATAAATAAGTCAATTAACGTCAACACTAAAAACATTCTATCAAAACAATATGAAGTTACCAAATTCAGTTAGCGAAACAAGATTTAGAAATTTTCAAGTGATCAAAAAAAAATAGACATAGCTATAACTTGGAAAGAAGATCAAGGAACAAAACTCATTCATTACCATCAAATCGGACAAGGAGAAATGAGGGGAAACCAACACTTGCCTTGGTTTAACCGGAAAAGTCCACCGAATCACTCCACATCGTAGATCAGGGCAAAAGGATGCGGGAAGAGTTGAAATCTGAACAAAAACGGCTGAAAAGAAGGTTAGGGCTGAAAAACCCTAACGAGAAATCTCAAGAAACGGGGAAGATATTACCACGATGGCGTAGCTCTCGGCGAGAGCTTTCCGGATCTATGTTCGGATGAAGATTTCGAGCACCGGAGCACTGTCGGCGGCCACCTGAAGATTCACGACAAGGAAACTCTCTCTCTCTCGCTGCTCTGGTTCGAGAGAAAAAAATATCGGAGAAGATATATGAAGTTCGGTTCTAAACCTAAATTTAAGAATATATATATATATATATTACATATACACATCTATATACATATACATATATATATATATATATATATATATATATATATATATATATATATATATATATATATATATATATATATATATACAATACATATACATATCTATAGTATATGTACATATACATATCTATGTATATGTATATATACATATATATATGTATATTTATATATACATATATATATGTATATGTTATGTATATATATATATATATATGTATATATATATATATACAATACATATATATATATATAATGTTTATAAAAAGTTATGTCAAAAAACGGGTTATTTCGAGTAGTTTTGCGGGAACCCAAACTAGAGGTCTAGGATGACTCCAAATCAAAAGGGGCTCAACATAAAAGTTGTAGATCTAGTCGAGAGGAACAAATTTCATGTTGATCATTTTTTCGTACGACACCGTTTTGACTCTCAAAATACTGCCTGAACTCAGACTGCACAGACTACTCGTGTAGAAATTGGTTTACTCGAGTTGGAGAGGCTTACTCGAGATGGAGACTCGAGTTGGAGGCTTGGGGAACTCGAGATAGTCATAGGGACTCGAGATAAAAGGCATATAACTCGAGTAGATTAGGTCTACTCGAGATAGAAGGCATGGAACTCGAGTGGATCAGTCGAACGGGCTATCTATGAGCAGTTTCGGGAAAGTAAAAAATAAAGGTCTAAGATAGCTCCATATCAAAAAGTACCCAACATTAAAGTTGTAGATCTCGTCGAGACGAACAAATTTCATGTTTACCATTTTTCCATACGATGCCGTTTTGACCCTCGAAAATGCATCCAAACGTAAACACAATTGACCTACTCGAGTTGCAGAATTGACCTACTCGAGTTGCAGAATGACCTACTCGAGTAGCAGAATTGACCTAATCGAGTTGCAGAATGGCCTACTCGAGTAGTATAATGACCTACACGAGTAGCAGAATTGACCTACTCGAGTTGCAGAATGACCTACTCGAGTAACAGAATTGACCTACTCGAGTTGCAGAATGACCTACTCGAGTAGCAGAATTGACCTACTCGAGTTGCAGAATGACATACTCGAATAGCAGAATTGACCTACTCGAGTTGCAGAATGACATACTCGAGTAGTAGAAAGACCTACACGAGTCATATAGAAATCACTTAAGTATAATTGCAGGAAAAACAATTCTTTTGCAAATATACATTTTTTGATCAAAATATATGAATGAATAATAAAAGACATTTTTGAATAGTACTATAATATTAAAATAATCATATTTATATATTTTGAATAAGAAAACATAAGTTCAAAACGGAGGCATAAACGCGCGACGAATTGAACGAAACTCGCACCGTAGACGAACACTGACGCTACAAACACAACGGCGAAGTAAAAAACCAAAATCCGACGAGTCATTCCCGAGATATTAATCTTCAAAGTATACGGCGAACATAAACAATCCAAAACTTCAATCGCGCGTCGAGACTCCAAAAATACTCGGATTGCGACGAAACTTGACGAGCAAGTCCAAAATTACTCAACTTAAATTTCAACTGCAAAATTTCCGATTACAACAAGAATTCGGCCGACTCGACCGCACAGATGCGAAAATGCCTTAACGGCATTACGTCGTCAACTCGATGCTAAAGGTAACGCCACGACATCATGAATATGACGCTGCTCAATTGTATAAAATCATCGAAAAATCGGGGGCGTTACACCTATCCTGCGATTCTGAGTGGAGGGCAAATGCTTGATCCTGTTGGTAGAAGCAAGTGGGGCAACGCTGGCGGCCTTTGCCCAAATGCAGGGGAGAAGGGCGGACCTTCGATCCGCAATAGTGGGAGGCGTCCAGGGACCCATCATGCGATCCCCAGTGGAGGATGAGCCTTCAGGTCTATTAGTAGCAGCGAGGGGCCAACATTGGTGACTTTTTCCCACTTACGGGAGAGAAGGGTGATCCTTTGATCTGCGACAACGATAGGAGTCGAGGGGCCCATCCTACTTTTTTTAACGAAGGGGCATGCAATTGGTGCAAGTCTCGAGGTCTTTCCCCATATTTTTTTGTGATAGTTATTTAGGGGCCAACATTGGTGACATGCATATAAAGTCTGACATATTAAGAGAAGCATTTGATAGTAGCTTGGGCGGGCAAACTCGCGACTTTCTAGAGTTATAAAGTGCTTACAAATACAAACAAAACGTTAAAGATAAATGTAGATACTTTTTAAGCTGGAATATAATAATGCCCTAGGGCTTCATTCCAAGCTTTTCTCCAGCTTGCTTTTCCTAGGGTCTGTACAACCCCGTATCTGTTGAGTGGGGTCGTCAGGAATCAGACCGACCGGCTCTCTTTTCTCAAGCCTCGGCCAAGCATCAAGGGGGTCAGAGCTTGACTGTAATGCCCCGATTTTTTTTGAAAATTTTTTTTGAATGTGTATCGTCATATTTATGACGTCGTGGCGTTACTTTTAACGTCGAGTTAACGACGCAATGTCGTTAAGACATTTTTGTGTCCGTGCGGTCGAGTCGGCTGAATTCTTGTTGTAATGAGAAAAATTTGCATTTGAAATTTAAGTTAAGTAATTTTAGACTTGCTCGTCAAGTTTCGTCGCGATCCGAGCGATATTTGGGCTTCGGCGTTTTACCGAAGTTTTGTGAAATTTATGTTTGTCGTAAACTTTGAAAATTTATATCTCGAGAATGGCTGATCAGATTTTGGTTTTGACTTTGCCGTTGTGTTCGTAGCGTCAGTGTTCGACTTTGGTGCGAATTTCGTTTATTTCGGAGCGCGTTTGGGCATCCGTTTTGAACTCGTGTTTCCTTATTCAAAAATATATAAATATGATTATTTTAATATTATAGTACTATTCAAAAATGTATTTTACCATTCATTTATAAAGTTTAATTTTTTGGATATATATGTAAAAAGTACTGTTCACGCAAATAATTTGTCTGTGTACACGAGTGATTCTTTTTTTGTCTCGAGTGAATTTTTTCAGAACACGAGTGATTCTTTTTTGTTACACGAGTGATTCCTTTTTACTCTAGTGAATTCTTTCAGTACACGAGTAATTCCTTTTTTTTACTCGAGTGAATTCTTTTAAGTACACGAGTGATTCTTTTTGGTACTCGAGTGACTTCTTTTAAGTACTCGAGTGATTTCTTTTAGTACTCGAGTGATTCATTCTGCTACTCGAGTAATTTTTTTACCTCTCGAGTACCTGTAGACTTGTTCTCGAGTAGTCCGTTATAGTTTTTGTTCGGGAGCCTTTTTGAGGGTCAAAACGATTTCAAATGGAAAATTGGTTAACATGAAATATGTTCGTCTCGACGAGATCTACAACTTTGATGTTAGGCACTTTTCGATTTGAAGTAATGCTAAAGATCTATTTTCGTCTTCCGCGCACCACGATAAATGTCACACTCATGATCAATGTTGCCCCCATCACCAATGTTTCTCCCACAACATATCTCGCCCCACGACAAATGTCGCCCTACGATAAGTGTTGCCCGCACGGAGTCCCCCGTGCCTCCCCAACTCAATTCTATAGTGTGATGACATTGAGAGTTTTTTACATTTATCGTGATGACATGGAGAGAAGAAGAGCTAAAAACACAAAATATCGGGTTATAGTTTATTGAAAGCTGAAACCATAATGTAAGCATAAAAAAGAGCAATGTTAAGTGCACTGCAGTTTTGGCTATGTGCATCACAAAGTCACTTAATTCATGACCCAAACTTCTTCCTAAAATTATAACTAAGGGCACTCACTATTTGTGCACCGCAATTTCTTCTCTCAACCCTAGCCCCGTGAAGATGATTCCGCCAGGTCGTGCCCTCCGCCGCTTCAACCCTCGCCTCCAGCGCCGACTCCTGCCGCGTTTTCCTCGATCGACGCTGCTTCCACCGCTTCAACGTCGCTACTTCCGCTGCTGCTTCCGCCCTAGCACATGTCGCCGCTTCAACTTCGATGTCTTCTTCTTCCGCCCTCCGTCGCTGCTTCAACCCTCATCGTACCCCTCCGTCGTTTCTTCCGCCGGCCAAACACACCCATATGTCTAGTTCATTTCCTTTACAGTCAGGAGAAAAATTAATTCCTTTAATCTGTTTCAGCCAGCATTTCAAAAACCGAAACTTTTTTGATCTGGCGCATGGTAAGTTGAAGTACAACTTCTCCAGAAAAATGGCTGAATCAAAGTCATCATTCTGGCTAAACACTCTTTCTATGAAGCAGATTTTTGTTTGTTTTGTTTCCCATTCTACTGTCATAACAAAAAATTTCAGCAGATAATGGAATATCAATATTTCTAAGAAAGATGCTAAACAACGCATAATTCAAAGTGAAGGGCTGCAAAATGCCAGAAACTAAGCTCTCGCTTTCATCGGAGAGACAGAAACTAAAGCAGGGCAGTTCTTATTATAAAGAAAGTAAGAACAATCTGCCAAATAGGCTTCCACACATCAAGAACGCCCAGCTCATCACAAAGCAATTGAGAACAGTTTTTGTAAAAATCCATGTTATTTTTTGATCGTTGGTTTTCCAAATTTGAATATAATCTATGTTTTGTTCTATTAATCATTTATTTTTATAAAAAAATGTTGTGGTCAATTGATACATCACGTTAATCTTGTTAGTTTGCTATTAACAAAAATGCGGTGCACATAACAATTATGTGTGCACCTATCGTAGTGCGATGCTCTTAACAAAAAATTACACATAGCGAAAACTGTAGTGCAGGATGAAGCTGGGAATAGCTTTTTGAAGAGAAACTTCAGTTTGTACCTGGGTGGTGTAGGATGAAGCTGGCAAAAGCTCTGATATTCAAATGCATGTTCTTTTTTGTTGAAATAGATTGAAACTATAAACTGAGAATAACCGATTGCTGAATGTATATTGTACAGAAGAGAATAACAGCTGAAAACACAAAATATCGGGCTATAGTTTATTGAAAGCCGAAACTATAATATTAGCATAAAAATAAAAATAAGCAATGCTGGAGTAGCTTTTTGAAAGAGAAACTTCAGTTCGTACCTGAGATGTAGGATGAAGTTATAAGAATCTTCAATGTAATGGGAGAAAGAAAGAGAAAGGTCTGATTGGAGGACAGGACTCGCCAGTGTGTTGAGGGAAGTCGTCGCCGGAGAAGGATGGTCGGCGGTGGCCTATCGCCGAAGGAGGGCTGAGGGATCGGACGGGGTATCGGTCCCTAGGGCGACGGGCGAAGCGGTGCGGTGCGGAAGGAGAAGAACGCGGGATCGGGAGAAGAACCACAGGGGGGAAAAATCGGGAAGCGGTTTTTTAGGCGCTAAACGCAGGGGGGAGGGGCTTCCGGAAAAGAGCTCTGGGAGTGGCTCTTCGAAAAGCGATTTCATGTAAGAGTCGTCCCAAACAGCGGCAATAACAGCTCTGGCGACTAGAAAAAAGCTATTCAATCCGCTAGAGCTGTCCCAAACAGACCCAAAATCATCTAAAATAACTGATTTTGGAAGCAACATTCACTGATAAGCTTCAAATTAGGGAAAGATAAAGAGACACAATGCGATAGATCACAGAGATGGCGGGATCATGAATTCCGATGAACCTGATGGTGGCACTAAGATCATTGGGGTATACATTATGCACTACATTGCAGTGCAAATTCAAGGCAGTTAATTCCTAAGCATGTAAGACTTCATAACACTATACGAAATGCCAGAAATTCAAAAGAGTACAAAAAACATCAAACAACAAAAGTTAGTGCCAAAAATGAATTTTTAGGGAAAGTGAGATGGTAGAGTAGAGCATCAAAAAACAAAAGTTTAATATCATAGAACATGCTGGTTAATTGAAGGAGGAGGAGAGCTGATTTATACGTGCAGGTAGGAGTCGGGAGAAATTTGTTGCTCTGATTCCAGTACCTGCAGTCAAGAAAGAAAGGGGATGAAGTAAAGTGTTAGGAAAAAAATAAGTGGGAGATGAAGATAGAAAGTGGGAGGGGGAAAGATATGGAGAGAAAGATAGAGAGAGATGGAAAGACAAAGTCATAAAGATAGGGAGAGGGAGGGGAGTAGAGAGTGACACAGGAATAGGGTTGAACCTCAAATGGATGGTGGAGGGTGTTTGTGCTAAGCCCTTTTTCCTGCTCAGCGTCGATGCATACAAAATAACCCCTTGTGCTATTTCGTTTAGGCATGGCGGTGTGTGCTAAGCCCTTCAACCTATGTTGAAGAGAATAATCGTCAATGGAATCATTTACGCACATAGGTAGGTTGAATGAAGGGCTTATTTTTAACTTGTGTGCAGCTTGCCTGAGGAGGACGATCAGAGGCAGATCACGCGAATGCCCTAGACAACAATTGGATGGCTATGACCTAGTGCCAGATGGAGACCTTTGCCAGCGAGTAGGCGAAAAAGTAATGAAGAAATTGGCGTGCAACAACATATCTGGTGAGCAGGAACATCTTTGGTGGAGGTTTCTAGAGAGAAGAAGTCGTGTCGATGCCGAGCGGAATCTGGAGAGGTTGGGCGAGAGGAAGAGCGGGGATGAGCACGAGTCCTAAATGATGCAGCGGGAGTATGACGCAGTGGGAGACGAAGCACACGTGAGGAGTATGCCATTGCTCTCTTTGCAAAACCAGCATTGCGAGATGATCTTGGTGCTGTGAAGTCGTGGGATGAGGGATTGCCATGCTCTACCTGCGTTGTGAATCCTGTGTAGAAGAAATCACGGATATCGCATTTTTGAGCTGCAGATTTAAAATAAAATTAAGCGTTAAGCCGGTCAAAATACCAAAAGGCCCCAAAGTTAAGCCAAAAAACATATTTTAATGAGGGTATTTTGGGATTTAAAAGTTACACCATTTGGTATTTATGGGTTTCCTTATATAATAAAGATATATACACATATATATACTCTTATACTTTCCATCTTCTTCCTCGCGTCATCACCGAACCAGAGAAGCGAGAGCGAGCCATAGAACCTCTCGTTTGTGAATCTTCTGGTGGCCGCCGACGGTGCCCCGGTGAACGAAATCTTCAACCGAATATAGATCTGGAAAGCTCTCGTTGAGAGCTACGCCATCGTGGTAAAACTTCTCCCGTTTCTTGAGTTTTCTCATTAGGGTTTTTCGGCTTAAACCTCTATTTCGGTCATTTTTGTCCAGATTTCAACTTCCCTCATCTTCTTTTGCCCCGATATGCGACGTGGACTGATTCATAGAACTTTTCCAATAAAACCAAGGCAAGTGGTGGTTTTTCCTCGTTTCTCCTTGTCCGATTTGATGGTAACGACAAAGTTTTTATGTACTTTAAAAATTTTCTGCACTTGTCTTCCAATTTATTGTTATGATTAACCTTCTTAATGATCACTCGATGTTGTAAGATTTTGTCATGATTAACTCGATCTTGTCATGTTATGTTTACTCGTTCTTGAAGTGTCTTATTGATGGCTTTAAACGCCTTACCTATCGTTATTGAACGTATTAAAGTTTATCTAGAATTGTAAATCGTTCCTAAGGGTTGATCAATCATGTCTTGAATCTAGAAATATCAAGTAGAATCTGACGAGTCAAATCGCGAGATATGTGGTGGTTTCTTTGTGGGTTTTTTCTTGATTGCGGGAGTTAGTGGACGAAACCACCTCCGCAATGTTTATGCCTTTATTAGTACCTTGTGGAAGTCTACCAAGTTTTTGGGCATATGCGGTGTTTGGTGGAGAGTATAAGACTCTCTCATAGATAGACGGATATTATATTCGTGAGGGTGTGTCCAGTTGAGTGACCACCTCGCCCGTGTCTTTGGGTAGAGTCGACCACCGGTGCCTAATAAAGGTTTTGTACTTCTTCCTGATGAGTTATTCATGTTGTCGTCTTATATACTCGTGCGTCTAGTGTACTCTTGTTGTACATGACAAATCACGTAAGTGTTCTTTTTTTCCTGGTGATGTCTTGTTTCTTTTTGTACTTTACTTCAGTGCTTTTGGTCTTGGGTTGGTACCCCTTTAGACCTTTGTTTATTTTGACTTATTTTTCTGCCACCATTTGTACCTTCTTGTTGAGGTGTTCTGTCTTTGGAATGCCTCAGGTTCAGAGCAGTAGTAGATAGCAGAGCTGGTTTCAGAATTTCTGGGCAGCAGTGTTGGCCGTGGTTGTTGCCTCGTCTTAGCGGGGTAGTTTGTTGCTTATTTTGTTTTACTGGTTCAGACATACTTTGTTGTATGTGGGTTCGTATCAGTTTGTTGACGCCCACAGAATTGTTATTTTTAGATACTTGTTAGCTGCTTATTTTTCTATATGTGGATGTGGATTACTTGTTCTCTGGGAGGATTTATGCTAGGAATGCATGTTAGGTATTTTCAAGTATAAAATATACTATTATTACTTCATGCATTGCATAATTTAAAACTCTAACTTGTTATATTTAGCGACCGTAAAAGCTATCTTTACTACTATTATAAGTTTAGGATCTTGCATAGCATGAGTTATTCTTTGGGGACGTTTATACTCATGTAGGATGTTGTAGTCAATCTAAATAAGTATTTTACGCAGCGTATAATTATATTTTGATTCGTGGACTAGATGAGCTACTAAGCCGAGGGATATGACTAACTACTGCACTTAAACTGATTTTTTACCTTAAAATAACTTCTTCATGATTAAGTAGGTGTTTGTCTGAGCGTCCGCAGTTATCCCCTGCTAACGTGGCATCAAGACGCGCATTTTCCCTTACTTTGATAAGTTATTATATGCGGTGAAAATGCGGGTTGTGATAGTTGGTATCTGAGTCAGGTTGTTTGACAATTGGTCGGGCAACCTTCCCTTGTTAGTGTTTGTTGTTTAGTGACATTTCATATACACACTGATGTGTCATCAGTAAGTCATAGCCGAAGCATAGTCACTACACTCATAGCATGATAAGAAGTATATAGGGCATATTATGTAGTATGAGATACATAATATGTGTTTGTATATGGATCTACCATAGGTGAAAATATGTGACGGTTATGTAGTATGGGATGTATAACCACCATCACATGGGTACCCATTAGTACGTTTCCTTTTCTCGTTACATGCGATGTTATGTAGTATAGGATGCATAACATTTCATGTGTACGCTGCTCATGCATGCATCAAGGCCTTTCTAGAATGCATAACACTATATACATAATATATCATCGCATAAGCACGCGTGCTAAGTTAGGTTTACATGATGATATATGTACACACATGATTTTAAATAGAATAAAGAATACATGCATTCATGTCATAGACATAAGAGTCAATGGGATGAGAGAATATTATCCTAAGTAGGACATAACATCATTATAAAATTTCAGAGCAAGTTGCAGCGTGAGTAAGTGTCTTTTAAGTATGTTCTGAACTAGTCATATGGCTTTGTTGTAAGCTAGGATTTTGATGAGTTATCTGTTTACTTTTTAGAAATGCCTCCAAAGCGTCCTGCGACGAGGTCGACTCCCCAGTCGGAGGGTGAGTCATCAGGTGCACAAAGTGATGCGATTATCGAGAGTCTGTGTCAGAGCAATGAGGCTCTGTCGAGACAATTAGTTGCGATGCAATCGCAAATTCAGTCTTTATTGTCTGTCGCTCCCGCGCAGCAACCTTTAGTGCAAGAGCCTGCCTTGGGTCAAGCCGTGCCCGATACCCCTGCTCCACTGGTGCCCCCGAAGGCGATTCCACAAAAAAAGAATTTCATATCGCACTTCCAACGGTTGGGACCTCCCACCTATAACGGGAGTGCCGACTTTATAGTTTTAGATGATTGGATCATCTCCATCGAGGAGATGTTTTCATATTCCAGAATTCTAGAAGCCCAGAAGGTGATGATTGCAGCCTATCAGTTAAAAGGCCTGGCAAATAGTTGGTGGATTCTAGAAAGGGAGAGTTTGATGGAAGGTTGTTCTTGGGAATCTTTTAAGAAGATGTTGCTGAATAAGTTTTTACCCTCGGTCGAGCAGGACCGCCTGATGAATAATGTCTGGCATCTGAAGCAGAGGCAACTCACTGTGAGCGAGTACGAGATTGAGTTTAGCAAGCTGAGTAGGTTTGCTCCTGATTTAGTAGCTTCTGAGGAGGGTAGAGTGAAGCGTTTCCTCGGAGGATTAAGAAGCGATGTCCAGCAATGGGCATGCGCTTATCGAGCGAAAAGCTATGCTGAAGTAGTGGAAGCCGCTTTGAAGGTCGAGGTGATCGAGAACGCCAAGAATCGAGGTGTGGCGGCGAGGAAAGAGAAAAGGAAATGCGTTGTGGATGGTAGCTCCAGGGCATCTGACCCTTCTTCGAAGAAGTAAAGTAAAGCAGTGTGTAGCTTCTTTGGTCGTCCTGGCCACCCTTACGAAAGGTGTTTTAAGAGGAATGCCACCCTGAAGCAGCAGCAGGTGCACGCCATCCAAGGTGCACCCAAGGGAGAGCTAGTATGCTCGTTCCGTGTAAGGAAGGGTCGTGATGTGAGTCGTTGCTGGATGAAAGAAAGGACTTGCTTCCAGTGCGGGCAGAAGGGACACCATAAATCTTTGTGCCCCCATGCTCAGTCCCCACTGCAGCCTGCCCCGCTTCGAGCTCTGCCGTCGCCACCAAACCTGGATAAAGGAAAAGGGAAGCTGAACGTGATGACCAACGAGGAAGCTCAAACCTCTACGCAAGTGATATCAGGTTAGCCCCAGTTTAATTCATCTTTATTATTTATCATTGTGGCCTTATTTATCGTTCGTTTAGTTATGTATGCTACGGTTTTAGGGGAGATTAAGGTGTGGAATAGGTGGACGCGCGTTCTTTTCGATTCGAGAGCCACTCATTCCTTTGTGGCCCAGAGATTTGTTTATAAACATCGCCTGGATGTGGATCAACTAGGAGACTCCTTCAATATCAAGCTTCCCTCCGGTGATTTGGTAATATCTAATTAAGAAGTTCAAAGATGCCCTATTTACCTTGGCAATTTTCTGGCCTTTACGGATCTGATGATTTTGGATCTGGCTGATTTTGATGTGATTCTGGGCATGGACTGGTTGTCCAAGTATGATGTGATCATCCAGTGCAAGGCTAAGAGACAGGATTTCAGGATGGACAACGGCCAACCTATGAGCGTCTATGGATTTCAGTACAGGGTTTCCCCTGTCATTTCAGCGGTACGTGTTTGTCGTGCTATAGAGTCTGGTTGCGAGGCATTTTTATTTTCTATTTCTGCTCTGTAAACAACTTTTGTTACACCACGTCTTGAGTATGTCTCGGTGGTGCGAGAGTTTCCAGATGTCTTTCCCTGTAGTCTTCCAGGACTTCCTTCTGAAAGGGAGATAGAGTTTGTGATAGACCTCGAGCCAGGTACTCGTCCTATTGCCAAAGCACCGTACCGTATGGCTCCGCGTGAGTTGGATGAGTTGCGTACTCAGCTCGATGAATTGTTGAGGTGTGGTTTTATTAGACCAAGTTCTTCTCTGTGGGGTGCTTCGGTTTTGTTCATAAAGAAAAAAGATGGATCGATGAGGCTTTGCATCGATTATAGAGAATTAAACAAGGTAACCATTAAGAATAGATACCCCCTACCAAGGATTGATGATCTGTTCGATCAGTTGCATGATAGCTTGGTATTTTTAAAGATTCATCTTCGCTCAGGCTACCACTAGTTGAGAATTTGTGAGGCAGACATTCCACGAACCGCTTTCCGTTCGCGGCATGGACATTATGAGTTTTTAGTGATGTCTTTCGGTTTAACTAATGCACCCTCTGCTTTCATGGATTTGATGAATATGGTGTTTAAGGATTTCTTGGACCGATTCGTTATCGTGTTTATAGATGATGTCTCGGTGTATTCCCGCAATGTTGAGGAGCATACTTAGCATTTGTGTTTGGTTTTGTCGACCCTAAGGGAGCATAAGTTATATGCAAAGTTGAGCAAGTGTGAGTTCTGGCTACCTCAGGTGTCCTTTCTGGGTCATGTTGTAAGTAAGGACAGTATTTCTATAGACCCGACCAAGATTTTTGCTGTGATGGAATGGGAGAGACCTTCTACACCTAAGGAGATTAGGAGCTTCTTAGGCCTAGCTGGCTATTATAGAAGATTCGTGGAAGGGTTTTTGGTGTTGTCTGCTCCTCTAAATAGACTTACTCAGAAGAATACTACATTCATTTGGAGTGATAAGTGTGAAGAGGTTTTCCAAGAGCTGAAGAAAATATTATGTACTACTCCAATTTTAACCTTACATACTGAAGGAGTTGAGTATGTTGTATATGTTGATGCATCACACACCGGACTTGATTGTGTTTTAATGCAAGATGGTAAGGTGGTCGCGTATGGATCGACACAACTAAAGATTCACGAAAGAAACTATCCTATGCACGATTTGGAGTTTGCTGCCGTAATTTATGCGCTGAAGCTGTGGCGACACTTATTGTATGGCGCGTTATGCAAGATCTATACGGACCATAAGAGTTTGAAGTACGTCTTCACTCAGAAGGAACTAAATTTGCGCCAGCGTCTATGGTTAGAATATGTGTGTAACACCCCAAAGTCCATTTGGGTTTCAGCTGGGGTGATACGGCCTGGGACACGGGCGTGTCCCAGGGTGTGTCGTGCCTGGTTTGAGCAGTTAGGTGTCTGGTAGATGAAATTGGGTCTATGGAAGGAACATGCTAGGTGACACGGGCACTGACACGGGCGTGTCTGTGGGCGTGTCTCTCTGGTCGGCACAATGCGCTTGATGATTGTCGAGTGTCGAGTGTGGAGGATACGACCTGTGACACGGGCGTGTCATAGGGCGTGTCAGCGCAGTCGACGAACTCAGCCCGACGACTGTGAGCTAGGGCGTGTTTGCGGGACACGGGTATGTCCAGATGAACACGACCTGGAATACGGGCGTGTCCCAGGGTCGTGTGAGTCTCGGGTAATTTTGAGGTTGTGCAGCCTGATGCACACAGCCACAGACACGGGCGTGTCTGAGGGCATGTTAGGGGACACGGTCCAGGACACGGGCGTGTCCCAAGACCATATACTGGTTAGCTGTAGTTGGTTGCCTACCACTTTAGGGGACACGACCTGTGACACAGGCGTGTCACAGGGCGTGTCAGGCTGTGTTTCTGCTTTTCTGAACATTTATGAGCCATTTGATTCCCTATTCTTAGATCCAATGGATAGGCTTTGTCCATGTATTGATAAGGCCGGGAAACGGGGGATTTAAACCCTTCCTCTTCATTATCTTCTTCTTCTTCTCATTTTAAGAGAGAGCAAGAAGAGGGGAGTGCAAGGGAAGGAAGGAGGGAAGAGAAGCCAGCTGCTGGAGGAGCTGCGGAGTGCGGAACGAAGATCCGAGAGCGGATTCGTGAAGGCTAAGTCAAGGCGGTGACTTCCATCCGGCTACTTTATGGAACCGAAGCGATCTTCAAGGGTAACGATCTCCTTCTTGGACATCGAAGTCCTTTCTTTATGCATATGCGTGGAATCCTCCACCAAAAGGTGGATTCGCAAAGCGATTCCTCTGTTGAGTCTGCATCTAGAGCCAAAAGTGTGGAGTACGGCATATGCATGCTGTGTGAAGCCCATCTGGACCGTTAGTCTGGATTGGTGATGATCATGGGTAAACCGGAGAAGACTCCGTGGATTTGCAAAAATGCTATGTGCTTTGTGTCTTGGATGATTGAATGCTATGCGTGGATGGTATGCTCATGTGTGAGCTAGCCATGGCTATGATTTTGGATGCTTTGCGTAAGCTCCTTGTGATGTGTTTGCTCTGCGAGAGCGGAAAGCTGCGGCTACCCAGGAAGGGAAGGCCGACCCGCGTCACGGTACGCCAGTGACGATGTGAGCACGGGCAAGGATAACCTGTACATGGGCATGTTAAAGAGATCGATTGGTGGCAGTGTTCGGGAGCGTGCGATAGCCCGACTTGCTGCACTGAAATAAAAGCAGGTCTATCTGTTGGATGAATGCTCATGTTTGCCATGCGATACGTACCTCTGCTTGGTTTGGGCGGAATGCAACCAGCATGCGTGTTGGGGTGACTAGGACCGGCCAGCCAACAAGTTAATTACCGTGCGATTGGTGGTGTTACCACGGGTTTCCGGTACACCGTAAGGTGCCCTGAGTGCACGAAGCGTTTGGCTGCGGTCGGCGTTTGTGATTTGATGTGTGTGCTCGTGATTGTTAGCTATAGTACTTGCAAATGCATACAGGGAAGGAACCGCTGCCCCAGGCATGGGGTAGGGTTGTCATAATTGGTTAGCTGTAGCTGACCGTTACTTTGTTGGCACTCTTTGGTGGATGTCTATTTGCAGGTGTTGCGGCTTGAAATGAAATAAGCGGATTGGAAGCTTGCTGCTAAGGCCCTTGAAGGCCTAGTGAATCATGGTTGGATTTCATGTGTGGCTGGCCTGCGTGCCGATGTATGAACTTGTATATGTATAAAAAGAGAAACCTATAAGGCCTTAAGGTCATGTGTGTGTGGGTTGTATACATTCCTGGTTTGGATATATAAATATGGAATTTATGTATTATTGGACATTCTTAGAGTTGAGTTCATACAACTTAAAATGATGCGCTAGAATGGATTGGGTTAAGGATACGAATAGAATTTTATCACCACAAGTAATTCTGTCACTTGTCTGTGACCTATGGCGTGGGGCCCCGGCCGAACCCACCATTATAGGCCATGCGACGAGTGGGGGCGTTACAATGTGGCTGATTATGAAGTGAAAATTCTTTATCATCCAGGAAAGGCTAATGTAGTGGTCGATACCTTGAGTAGAAAGACCGCTAAAATTTTTAATCTGTCGGTACAATCCTTGGTAGAAGAATTCTTTTTGATGGATATTGAGGTTGGGGGTAGTACTGTGCCTGTTAGTCTAGAAGCAGAAGAACCCTCTTGGATTTCCCTTACTCGAGCACATCAGAAGGATGATCCTGATTTGTTGCACCTGCGGAATAGAACTGTGAAGGGAGAGCTACCAGATTTCTCCTTGGATGAGTTGGATGCCTTGAAGTATCAGGGTAGATTTTGCGTCCCCGCCTTTGACGACATTCGGGCTAAGATCTATGTTGAAGCTCACGATTTAGTGTAGCATACCACCCTGGTTCCACTAAGATGTATAAAGATCTAAAGCAAATTGTTTGGTGGTCGGGGATGAAGAATGATATCGCAAAGTTTGTATCCGAATGTTATACGTGTCAGTGTGTTAAGGCTGATCATAGAAGGCATGTTGTTAAATTGACACCGCTTGATATTCCAAGTTGGAAATGTGAGAGTTTTTAAATGGATTTCATCACCGGTCTACCAAAATCTCCACGTGGGCACGATTCTGTTTGGTTGATAGTTGATAGATTGATAAAGTGTGCTCACTTTGTTCCGTTTAAGATTGGGTATTCGATGAAGAAGATAGCTGAGCTATATCTTGAAGAGGTCATCAGGTTACATGAAGTGCCTGTTAGAATTGTGTCAGATCGGGACTCCAGATTTACGTCTCGCTTTTAGAAGAGCCTACAGGAGGGGTTGGGTGCCGATTTAAGGTATTCCACCGCCTATCATCCACAGACGAATGGTCAGACGGAAAGAGTAAATCAGATCGTAGAAGATATGATCATGTGTAATATTTTGGATCATGGTGGTGCTTGGGACGAACGTCTCAGACTCATGGAGTTTGCATATAATAATAGTTATCAAGAGGATCTGCAGATGGCCCCGTTTGAGGCCTTATATGGGAGGCGTTGTAGAACTCCTTTATTTTGGGCTGAACTTGGTGAGAGACCGTTGCTAGGTCCGGAAGCCCTCGAGGAGATGAATTGTACTGTGACTCATATTCGAGAAAAGCTCCGAGTGGCTCAAGAGCGCTATGAGAAGTATGCTAATCAACCAAGGGTCGATCTGGAGTTTGCCGTTGGAGACTGGGTTTTTCTGAAGGTTTCTCCGATGTCTGGCGTTAAAAGGTTTGGAAGGAACCACAAGTTAGACCCCCGGTACGTGTGACCTTTTCAGATTCTTGAACGCGTATAGGCTGGAGTTGCCTGCCACCTTCCCTGGTGTCCATGATGTGTTACATGTGAGCCAGTTGTGGAAGTGTGTTTGTAATGATCGTCAAGTTCTCGACTCGATGCCCCAAATTCAGCACAACCTTACGTATGTGGAAGAACCTGTTCGTATTCTAGATTCTCAAGAGCGTGTGTTACGGAGAAAGACCATCCCTAAGGTCAAGATTCTTTGGAAAAATCAAGATGTCGAGTGTGCGACGTGGGAATTGGAATCAGCAATGAGGAAATCTCATCCGCACCTCTTCTCTTAGTTTCGGGTATGTCTTTATGTTTTCAGTCATGTTTGATTTTATCGTTTTGTTTTGGTTTTGGAGTTGTATTAAGTTTCAGGACGAAACTACTTTTTAGGGGGAGTGACTGTAATGCCCCCGATTTTTTCGATGATTTTATTTGAATGTATATCTTCATATTTATGACATCGTGGTGTTACTTTTAGCATCGAGTTGACGACGCAATGCCGTTAAGGCATTTTCGCGTCCGTGCGGTCGAGTCGGCCGAATTCTTGTTGTAATGGAAAAATTTTGCATTTGGAATTTAAGTTAAGTAATTTTGGACTTACTCGTCAAGTTTCGTCGCGATCCGAGCGATATTTGGACATCGGCGTTTTATCGAAGTTCTGTGAACTTTATGTTCGTCGTAAACTTTGAAAATACATATCTCGAGAATGGTTCATCAGATTTTGGTTTTGACTTCGCTGTTGTGTTCGTAGCGTCAGTATTCATCTTCAGTGCAAATTTCATTTAATTCGGAGCGCGTTTGGGCTTCCGTTTTGAACTCGTGTTTCCTTATTCAAAAATATATAAATATGATTATTTTAATATTATAGTACTATTCAAAAATGTATTTTACTATTCATTTATAAAGTTTAATTTTTTGGATATATATGTAAAAAGTACTGTTCACGCAAATAATTTGTCGAGTGATTCTTTTTTTTGTCTCGAGTGAATTCTTTCAGAACACGAGTGATTCTTTTTTGGTACACGAGTGATTCCTTTTTACTCGAGTGAATTCTTTCAGTACACGAGTGATTCCTTTTTTTACTCGAGTGAATTCTTTTAAGTACACGAGTGATTCTTTTTGGTACTCGAGTGACTTCTTTTAAGTACTCAAGTGATTTCTTTTTGAACTCGTGTGATCCATTCTGCTACTCGAGTGAATTTTCTTACCTCTCGAGTACCTGTAGACTTGTTCTTGAGTAGTCCGTTACAGTTTGTGTTCAGGAGCATTTTTAAGGGTCAAACTATGTCGTGTGGAAAAATTGTTAACATGAAATTTGTTCGTCTCGACGAGATCTACAACTTTCATGTTGGGCACTTTTCGATTTGAAGTCATCATAAAACTCTATTTTCATCTTACGCGCACCCGCTCGTAGATAGTCCGTTTTAGATAAGAAATTATATATATATATATATATATATATATATATATATATATATATATATATATATATATATACTCTTATATACTTTCCATCTTCTTCCTCGCGTCATCACCGAACCAGAGAAGCGAGAGCGTGCCATAGAACCTCCCGTTCGTGAATCTTCCGATGACCGCCGACGGTGCCCCGGTGCTCGAAATCTTCAACCGAATATAGATCTGGAAATCTCTCGTCGAGAGCTACGCCATCGTGGTAAAACTTCTCCCGTTTCTTGAGTTTTCTCGTTAGAGGTTTTCGGCTCTAACCTCTATTTCGGCCATTTTTGTCCAGATTGCAATTTCCCCCATCTTCTTTTGTCCCGATCTGTCACGTGGACTGATTCGGAGAACTTTTCTGGTAAAACCAAGACAAGTGGTGGTTTCCCCTCGTTTATCCTTGTCCGATTTAATGGTAACGACTAAGTTTTTATGTTCTTTAAAAATTTTCTGCGCTTGTCTTCCAATTTATTGCTATGATTAACCTTTTGATGATCACTCGATGTTGTAAGATTTTGTCATGATGAACTCGATCTTGTCATGTTATGTTTACTCGTTCTTGAAGTGCCTTATTGATGGCTTTAAACGCATTACCTATCGTTATTGAACGTATTAGAGTTTATCTAGGATTGTAAATCGTTCCTAAGGGTTGATCAACCATGTCTTGAATCTAAAAATATCAAGTAGAATCTGACGAGCTAAATCTCGAGACATGTGGTGGTTTCTTTGTGGGTTTTTCTTGATTGCGGGAGTTAGTGGACGAAACCGCCTCCGCAATGTTTAATGCCTTTATTAGTACCTTGTGCAAGTCTAACAGGTTTTTGGGCATTTGTGGTGTTTGGTGGAGAGTATGAGACTCCCTCGCAGATAGACGAATATTATATTTGTGAGGGTGTGACCAGTTGAGTGACCACCTCGCCCGTGTTTTTGGGTAGAGTCGACCACCGGTGCCTAATAAAGGTTTTGTGCTTCTTCCTGATGAGTTATTCGTGTTGTAATCTTATAGCCTTGTGTGTCTGGTGTACTCTTGTTGTACGTAACGAATCACGTAAGAGTTCTTTTTTTCCTGATGATGTCTTGTTTCTTTTTGTACTTTACTTTAGTGTTTTTGGTCTTGTGTTGGTACCCCTTTAGACCTTTGTTTATTTTGGTTTATTTTTCTGCCACCATTTGTACCTTCTTGCTGAAGTGTTCTGTCTTTGGAATGCCTCAGGTTCAGAGCATTAGCAGATAGCAGAGCTGGTTTTGGAATTTCTGGGCGGCAGTGTTGGACGTGGTTGTTGTCTCGTCTTAGCGAGGTAGTTTGTTGCTTATTTTGTTTTACTGGTTCAGACATACTTTGTTGTATGTGGGTTCATGCCAGTTTATTGACGCCCACAGAATTGTTATTTTTAGATACTTACTAGCTGCTTAATTTTCTATATGTGGATGTGGATTACTTGCTCTCTGGGAGAATTTATGCTAGGAATGCATGTTAGGTATTTTCAAGTATAAAATGTACTACTATTATTTCATGAATTGCATAATTTAAAACTCTAACTTGCTATATTTAGCGACCGTAAAAGTTATCTTTACTACTATTATAAGTTTAGGGTCTTGCATAGCATGAGTTGTTCTTTGGAGACGTTTATACTCATATAGGATGTTGGAGTCAATCTAAACAAGTATTTTTCGCAGCGTATAATTATATTTTGATTCGTGGACTAGATGAGCCACTAAGCCGAGAGATACGACTAACTACTACACTTAAACTGATTCTTTACCTTAAAATAACTTAAAGAATCCTTCTTCATGATTAAGTAGGTGTTTTCCCGAGCGTCCGTAGTTATCCCCTGCTGACGTGACATCGTGACACACATTTTCCCTTACTCTGATAAGTTATTATATGCGGTGAAAATGCGGGTTGTGACATTGGCAGCCCCCAGTTCGCCCATGCGAGCCCAGCTAATGGCAAGCGAGTAGGGCCAGCCGGGCCCGCACTCGCCAGAAGACGGGTAGAAACGGTGAGTACCAGTCAGTCCAGACAACGCCGTTCTGCCTTGGCGTTGAGAGAAGCCCGCCTAGTCCACAGCTTGTCGAACGGAGCTCGACGTTCGTCGAATGGAGATCGGCGTTCGTCAAACAGAACTCAGTATTCATCGGGCTCAATTTCTCAAAGGTCGGCCCATATGATCATGTATCCCTAGTCCCAGGAGAGCACTCTAGGGGCCAGAGCTCGTCATCCCCAGCTCGCCCAGGTGAGGTGAAATCATCAGGGATGAATAGAGCCAAAAGGCTCGCACTCTCCAGGTGGAGTGTTACACCCCAAATCCCAAGATTGGGTTCATGTTGGGCGACACGGCCTGGGACACGGGCGTGTCCCAGGGCGTGTCCTACTCGGTATGGTTTAGCTGCCTGGTGAGTGGTCGACGAAATGTGATCGATGAAATTTTTGAAAGGGAACATGCCCTGCGATACGGGCGTGTCGTAGGCCATGTCCCCCTCTGGTTGATGAACTTCGGTCGACGAAGTGCATGTTGGAGGCGTGTCTGCAGCCGTGTAAGGGCACATGGCCTGTGACACAGGCGTGTCACATGGCTGTGTCCTTTTCTGGATTTGACCAGGGCAGTGAGGCCTGGTGAATACGGGCAAGACACGAGTGTGTCTCTGGGCACACGGGCGTGTCACAAGGTGGTATCTTGCTCGAGTTGAGATGGTTGTGTACCACTTGAGATACATAGCCGCAGACACGGGCGTGTCTAAAGGCGTGTCAGGTCACACGGCCTGTGACACGGGCGTGTCAAATGGCCATGTACTCTTCTGGATGAGTCAGTTGTGTGCCGCTTAAGGTACGCGGCCTGTGATACGGGCGTGTCACAGGCCGTGTCAGGCAAAATATTGAGTTTTTAGGAAAAATTGTGGTCGTCCATTTTCTTCAGCTGGGATCTGAGGGCCCAGGATTCTCCCTGCTAGTTCATAGTCAAGGATGGATAAGAGAATCTCCATTTTGACTTGGCCATTCTCTTTCTACAAGCTAGAGAGAAGGGAGAGCAAGAGGAGGAGGAGAAAGGGGAGTCGGCCACCAGTGGAGCTGCAGAGTTTCGATTCGAGATTTGAGGCCAGTGTTGTGGAGGCAAGGCCGCTGCGGTGCTTTCCAGCCAGCTAAAATTCCATGGCTCCAAAGAGGTCGTCAATGGTAACGATCTTCCTTCTTGGACATGTGAAGTCCTTTTTGGCATGCATGGATTTCCTCCACCAAAGGGTGGATTGTGAAGGGATTTCCCTTGGGTTGATTCTTGTAATCCCCAATAGTTTTGCATATAGATCCAGAAATGGAGTACGGAATAGACATGTTGTGTGAAGCCCATCTGGATAGGTTGGTCTGGATTAGTGATGTTGCATTTACACACTAGAGAAGACTCTGTGATTAAACGTGTAGTTTATAGAGTCGATGAGTTGGACCTATGAAGGGCAGTAGCAGGAAGTACTAGAGTGGTAGTCCAGGAAAAGACCATGTGATGCTTATGATGCTTGATGGGTTGTGCATGTGAAGGGTAGTAGCAGCAAATACTGGTGTGGAAGCCCAGGAAAATACCCGCAAGTGTTTGTGTTGTATATTTGAAAGACCAGTGTTTCTGGCACTACACATGACTGCAGGAATTGCTGGTCGCATGAGCCAGCTAAGTTTGGGTCTAGGGACAGAAAGTGAGTTCTGTCGCTAACGGTGGGTGTGGATTCTAGCTAACTTGTGATTGTGAGACCAGTCCCTTAGTGGACCTTGTGGCAATTGTGAAGCAAGTCCTTGGTGGACAGTGTGGCTATTGTGAGCTTGATGAGCTCTTAAAAGGCCAATTGCCAAACAGGAAAGGTGAAACCGATCCGCACCTTATATTTAGATGCGAGTACGTTGGTATTCAGTGATGGTAAGGCGACTTGAGCAACGGGGGGGGGGGGGGGGGGGGGGGATCTGTACCTGCGTTATGTCCGTCTGACTCGAAGACCTGAAAGTGAGGTCAGTTGGAGCGCATAATGAGAGTCTTAGGCCTGCTCGTCGAAAAGACTAAATGCTCAGTTTTATCGTTGGGTTTCGGCCCTGAAATGGTGGTGGGACTCTGGTTCGCCGGTACACCAAGAATATGCCCTGAGTGCACGGATCAGCGGTCCACGTGGCTGACGGTTGTGATGTAATGTTTGTGCGTGAGAGCACAATATGTGATATTTATATATCTGCATAAGAATTACTATGTCTGCAGGGAAGGAATACCACTGCCCTGGGAAAGGGGTAGGGTCGTTATAAATTGATCAGCAGAATGCTGACCGTTGCCTTGTTTGCCACCATTGGTTGGGTTGTCCTTGTACAAGTGCTGGAGAGTCGAGCGGGACATATAAAGGCTGAGCCCCCGCTGCTGCTGCTGCTAGCCCTTAAAGGCTAAGCTGAATAATGTTGTGTTTTGTTCATATGTGGCCGGCCTGCGCGCCGATGTTTGGAAGCCACTCTTGTAAAGAGCAACTTTAAGGCCATAAGGCCAAACGATACTGTATTTGGTGTACATTCCTATATAAATGTGGGTGTTTATATTAGTGGACATTCATGGTTAGAGTTCAGTATTTCTGTTAAAAGCTTTCCCTAGAATGCTATGAGTTAGGATGCGTAACTCTGATAACAACCCGTGACTTCGCCGCCTATTTTGTAGTATATGATGTGGGGTCCCGGCCAGACCTTTTATTATATGTTATATAAACGGGTGGAGTCATTACATTTTTGGTATCAGCTGTCTCAGTATTTCCCTTTCGAATTCGTGGTCAAATTCTTTTATGGGGTGGCGAGCACGTATACGTATGAACTGCGTTAACACCAATGAACTCTTGAATGTCCACGTATGAATGCAAATACACTTGTTTGACTAACCCGCGCTTTCTTAAGTTGTTGTTATTGAAATAAATAGTGTCTAACCACCTAGAGGGGGGTGAATAGGTGTTCTTTTTCTTTTGAGTTTTAAGGCAGATCAATTGTAAATAACTTTAAAGAACAAATGCAATTCTACAGCTATCACAATACAGCATCCACAGAAATTAACATTCACAGAGTGCACACAGATTTTTATAGTGGTTCCCTAAGGTCTGGGTACATCCACTTTCCCCCTTCGCCTATCTAGTAGTGTACTAGATTCGGCCTAACTTCTCCACTTCTTCTCAGATTCTCAGATCTTACAACTCAGAACCCCAAACAGGTTCCTACAACTCAGAGTGACCTCACTCCTACAACTCAGGCACAAAGCCTTACCACTCAGTCTTCACCAAGACCTACACTCAGGCTAAAACAACCCTACCTCAGCCTTCAATCAAGGCCTACACTCAGAGAATAGAATCTCCTACACTCAGGCACAAAAACCCTACCTCAGCCTTTATAGTTTAGGATTACAACTCGGATCCTTTAGGATCCTACAAGAATTTAATAATACAAGGTAATTAACCACAACTCTGACTGAGAAAGATGAGTTGACTGACTTCTTGATGAGTTCTTGGAAGAACTTGGCAGAGATCAACCACCCTTGGCTTTCTTCAAAGCTTCTTGAATTAGAACACAGTAGGGTTGAATCTCCTGTGCAGATGATCTTCAATCAACTGCTGTCTTGATATTCAGATCTCAATCTGAATCTTACTTTGCAGCCTGGTTCAGCAGCTGCTCTACTTAGAAGGAGCTCTCTCTCTCCAACTTCTTAGATCTTCTGTTGAAGGTCTTCTTTTTTTGTTAGATCTCTTGATTGATTGTTGTCAATCTGTTGATCTCCTTTCTGTCGACAAAGTTTCTCTGGGTGTCGACACTGCCTCTAAGTATCGACACTGATTATGTAGACAATTCTTCACTATGTGTCGACACTGCCTGTATGTGTCGACACATTTCTTCTGGTGTCGACTCTGCCTTCCTGGTGTCGACACAATTACTCCAAGTGTCGACACAGCTTCTCTAGGTGTCGACACATGCCTTCATAAGTGTCGACACTTCACCTCTAGGTGTCGACACATGTACTTAGAAACTTTTATGCTTTTCCTGCAATTACTTAACCTGCACATATAAACTCAAAGCACATCAAATACACCTTGATGTATGTCATTGAGTAGGGTGAGGCTTCTTCAAATCAGGTACATGTATTCCAATGTACCCAACAATCTCCCCCTATTTGGAGAAGTCATAACCCTTAGTCAATGATATACACCATACATAACAAATTCTCAGTATGCTGTAAAACAGTATTATATGACAGGGTAAGAACTAAACATGTATACATATAACATGTATAAACAATTATCTCAGAACAATAATGTAATAGATTGAACATATAACATTGTTCTTACAACTTCAAAAAGTTTTATTAATCAGAAGTTTACATGGAGTTTAATGCAAAATTCTATCCTATGGCTGTTCTGGCTCCTTGATAACAATGCCCTTTCCAGATTGAATCTTTGCTTGAACTGGAGCATCATTGTCTTCAGCAGGCTTCTTACCCTTAAGATCTTTCTTTTTCTGTTCTTCAGCCCTTATCTTCTGTCTCTCAAAATAGTGATAAGGCTTAGGGAAATACTTGCTAGGCTCTTGTGCATTAGGAGGTAGCTTCCCTAATTTAGCCTTCCTTTTGTATTGTACTATGACCTCTTGCCTAGCTTCATGCTTTTTCCACTCTTGGTCAGAATACCATTTGCCCCTCTCTAGAAAATTATCTTTTGCAGCCTTCCAAGCAGTTAATATGATATTCCTAGAGGTTGAGCTTCATTGCTCAAAGTCTGGCCTTAATTCAGCTTGCTCTCTGAACTTTTTCTTAGATAATTGAGCCTCTTGTTCTTTTAGGACTGCCTCTGGCACAGGCTGTACAACTTTCTCAAGAATAACATTCTGATTACCCTTAGGAGAACTATACATAGATTGTACCTCCTGATGTATCATGTCAAAATCTGCAGGAGGGTATATCACTTGAGCTACTTCAGCTTGCTCTCCTCCAAAATAAGCAGGATTTATGCCAGACTCTGCTACATTATCATCATCACATAAAGGTGGATATCCAAGGGTGGCTCTGATGTTGTTTGAAATCCATTTTGCATGATTAGAGCCTGCTTTGACTAACACCCTCTCCCCATTTATGACTTCTCTTTCGATATGATCTCTAAGATCATCCTTCTGGAATCTGATCTGTGCATTCAAATAGTTTACTCCATCTTTATAAAAAGGTTTTAACCTTTGTAGCCTGTCAGTAATAATCTTCTGTGAATCTGCAATGGCAGATTTAACAGCAGTTATACCTTCTTGTAATGCCTGATCAAATTCTGTCTTGGCTTTAGTCATGGCTTCAGTGTGGGCAGTAGCAAGTTTCTGCATCTCAGTGACTATCACATTATGTGATTCAGTTAGATTCTCATTCATTCTAATCTGATTTTCAAGAACATAGTCTTGTTTTACTGCCATGTCATCAACCTATTTCTTGATATTCTCTTGATGAGTAGCCAGATATACCACTGCATTGCCTCCTTTATGGAAACAATCAGTCATTTCCTTCTTGTTTTGATTCACTTCAAATCTGATAGATTTGATGTCTTATGCCAGATCAAATTGCAGTGATTTATGCCCTTCATCCATATACTTTTCTAAAGTTTTTCTTTGCTTATCCATCTTGATTTACAATGCCACCAACAGAGAACTATAATCAGTTGTTGGAGCTTGTTGTGGTGCAACTGTTTGTAAAGCTTTCTTGTAGCTTTGACTTCTTCTCTTGAAGACCTGGAACTTTCTTTTCTTGGCTCTAACAGCCTCTTCATCTTCAGATTCAGATGTACTAGCAATGTCTACCCTGTCCTTAGGACTAGGAGGTAAATCCTTCTGAGTCCTTGGTAGTTCCTCAGCATTTCTTTGCTCTTCAGTCTCTTTTGTCGTAGTCTTCTCTACATGCTCTACATGCTCCCCCTCAATATTAGCTGACCCCCCTCAACAGGTGCTTTCTCTCCCTCAAAGTCTGTCTGTAAAAGATAGGGAACAGCTCTTCTAATGTAAACTCATGTTGAGGTTGTACAGGAGAATCTCTTATCTTTGGAGCAACTGATTCTACTTTATCAGCAACTGATGTGTCTTCCATGATAAAATCTTGTGGTTGGTTATGTGATTGTGTATGCTGATCAATATCAAGTAATGATTCAGTCAGAACTTCATCCTCAATATTGAAATTTAATTGATTAACTTCAGTGATTACCTCTAGTATTGTTTGGGTAGCCCTTTCACTCTCTAACTGAGTTGGCTCATCCACATGTGGAGGCTCCCCCTGGAGTGGATCCAGGTGAATAGGGCTAGCTGATGGTAGCTCCCCTGCCTCTGAGTATCTTCTTATCTTGCTGGTGACTGTCCATCGTTGTCATCTTCTCCATCATCAGAACTAAACATCACTTGCTCCTCTGAGCTACTTGAGGATTCTTGTGCCACAATGGCTGTCTTCTTATTCTTCTGAGGTGTTTACTTTTCTGGAGTGGGCAGTTCCTTTGTCAACACTCTATCACACCTTGAGAAAATTCTTACATCCATTCTCCTCATATGGTTTATCTTAGAACCAGCAGCTTGGTTCATCACTTCAGGGATACTTCCAGCCAAGTATAAGCTCAGAATCCTACCCAGATTTGGCTTCTTCAGACTCTCTTTTATCTTATCAAACATTACTGCTGACCAATCATTATTAAGTTTGAAAATTATCCTTGTCATCAAACTGAACATGTGAGCTGATATCCTATCATGTCCACCAGGCTTGCTCAGTATTACCTTGCCAACTATCTCAGATAAAAACTTGCCCTGCATGTTCATGCCTTTCCTGTTGAAAACTGGTCCAATTTTCAGGCTTGAATCTAAACCACCCCATTCCAATGCCTCTCTTGTCTTTGATGCAGGTACATCTTCCTCTTCTTTAGTTCTAGGGAGATGTAGAATCTTTCTTAGACTTTTCAGGGTAATCTTGACTGTTGCCCCATGAACTTTGGACTTAATCTTGAGTCCAGATGCATCAAGTGTAGCTCCAGTAAAGAATTCGAGGACTTCCTTCTTCCATATCTTGATTGGTTCAGAAACAAGATATTCTAACCCAGTCTCTGCAACTAGGGTTACCACACCTTGGATTTCTGGTTCCGCGTCATCAAAGGCGTGTCGCACGAGCTCATATCCTTCATTAATGTTCTCTTCTAGCTTGGGCGTCATTAGGGTTTGAAGAAATTTTGAATTTAGAGAAGAGAAATGTCGACACACAAGTTTGGTCTCGAAACTATGGTGAGCGTGTCGACAAACAATGGTGAAGACCTATTTATACCTTTCTAAAATCGAAGGTGAAAAGGCGCATCAAAATACTTGAAATGTGTCGACACTGTTGAAAAGTGTCGACACTTACTTCTAATGTCTCGACAACTATGTGTCGACACAAATATAGTCGACAGAATATATGTGTCGACACTTATATATCTCAGCTCGACACTTAGTCGAGTCTCTACTCGATGAATTCTGTGTAAATCCTAAGTGTCGACACCACCCTGGATGTGTCGACACCTACACTGCATGTGTCGACACTAATTCTCTGAAGTGTCGACACAGACTTTCTAGATGTGTCGACACCATTTCTCTGAAATGTCGACACCACTTCTATGTGTCGACACAGACAACTCTGTGTGTCGATACTATTTTACTTAGCCAATTTTTGTAAACTATTCTAAGTTTATCATTCCTAATTCAATTTTAAATTTATTGAATTTGGTTTCATCTAAGGGCTTAGTAAACATATCAGCTAACTGATTATCTGTCTTAACATACTCTAGTGAAATGTCTCCTTTTTCTACATGTTCTCTTAGAAAATGATATTTTATTTCTATGTGCTTAGTCCTACTATGTGAGACAGGATTATTTGCAATAGAAATGACACTAGTAGAATCATAAAATAAAGGTGTTCTACTTACTTGAATACCATAATCTTCTAGCTGATGTTGAATCCATAGAAGTTGAGCACAGCAACTTCCTGCAGCCACATACTCTGACTCAGCTGTGGAGATAGCCACACTGGTCTGCTTCTTGCTACTCCATGACACCAGCCTTCCACCTAGAAATTGACAGGTTCCTGTAGTACTCTTTCTATCTTCCTTGCAGCCTGCAAAATCTGCATCTAAATAACCTGTCAGTACAAAATCTCCATTCCTAGGGTACCAAAGGCCTAGATAAGGTGTGCCCTTAAGATATCTCAAAATTCTTTTGACTGCTGTCAAATGAGATTCTTTAGGGCAAGCTTGGTACCTAGCACAGGCACATGTAGCATACATGATATCTGGTCTACTAGCAGTCAAATACAGTAGGGAGTCAACTATCCCTCTATACAAAGTTTCATCTACAGGTTTCCCTACATCATCTTTGTTTAGAGACATGCTTGACCCCATAGGAGTTTTCATGGTAGTGGAAGATTCCATACCATACTTCCTTATTAACTATAGGGTGAACTTAGACTGACATATGGATAATCCATCTTCAGTCTGTCTAACTTGGAGACCCAAGAAGAACTTAAGTTCCCCCATACTGCTCATTTCAAATTATCCTTGCATTAGTTTTGCAAACTTCCTGCAAAGACTACTTTCTGTAGACCCAAATATTATGTCATCTACATATATTTGGACTAAGATAATCTTGCCTCTGGATTCCCTAAGGAATAGAGTCTTGTCTATTTTCCCCCTTGAGAATTTATTCGCAATGAGGAAACTATACAGGGTTTCATACCAAGTCCTTGGGGCTTGTTTTAACCCATACAAAGCCTTCCTAAGTCTATAAACATAATCAGGTTTAATAGAATCAACAAAACCTGATGGCTGCTCTACATAGACTTTTTCCTTCAGATTTTCATTCAGAAAGGCTGACTTAACATCCATTTGATAGACCTTAAATCCGATATGTTGCATAGGCAAGGAACATCCTTATTGCTTCCAGTCTTGCTACTGGAACAAAGATTTGATCAAAATCAATACCTTCTTCTTGCCTATATCCCTTTGCAACAAGTCTAGCTTTATTCTTTATGATGATTCCATTCTCATCCAACTTGTTCCTAAAGATCCACTTAGTTCCAATAATGTTGTGGTCCTTGGGTTTAGGAACTAGCTCCCAAACCTTGCATCTTTTGAATTGATTCAGCTCCTCTTGCATGGCCTCAATCCAATGAGGGTCTAGGATTGCTTCTTCAAATTTCTTTGGCTCAACTTGGGATAGGAAACTGGAGTAAAGAACTGTACTTAGATTCCTGATCCTTGTTTGCACTCCTTGTCTAAGATCTCCAATTATTTGATTTGCTGGATGATCCTTTAAATGCCTATTTGTGGGAGGCAGCCTGTCTTCAGGTTGCACACCTTCAGTCTCTTCATTTAGCTGCTCCTCTTGGTCTTCTTCAGCATCAGGAGTATCTTGTACTCCCCCTGGATAGCAGCCACTATCTTCCACTTGCTGACTTGCAGAAGAACCTTCTGTTAAGGTAAGCTTGTCTATCTTCTCAGTTACACCTGTAGAGCTGCAAACACTTCTTGGCAATTCATTGTTAATAAGTCTAGCTTCATCAAAAACTACATGAACAGACTCTTCTACAACTTGAGTAATCAAGTTGTAGACCCTATAAGCCTTACTATTATTGCTGTACCCAACAAAGATCCCCTCTTGGGATTTGGCAGCAAACATGGTTAGATAAGACTTACCATTATTAAGTATATAACACTTGCAACCAAAGATCCTGAAATAGGATAAATTTGGTTTTCTGCCCTTCACAATCTCATAGGGGGTCTTCTTGTGGCTCTTGGTGATAGTAGCCCTATTGATCACATGACAAGCAGTGTTTACTGCCTCAGCCCAGAAATATTCTGGGAGAGATGTGTCACTCAATAAAGTTCTACCAGCCTCTATCAAGGTTCTATTTTTCCTTTCATCAATATCATTTTGCTGAGGTGTTCTTGGTGAGGAAAATTCCTGAAAAATTCCAAATTCTTCACACAGTTTTGTCATACTTTCAGACTGAAATTCAGTACCATGGTCACTTCTGATTTTGACCACTGTACTGTCCAATTCATTATGAATTTGTTTAACAAAACTGTATAAGATACTTGGGGTTTCAGATTTTTGTCTAAGGAAGAACACCCAGGAAAACCTTGAATAGTCATATACAACCACAAATGTGTAGACCTTCCTACCTAGGCTGTGAGCTGGCATAGGACCAAAAAGATCCATATGCAAGAGGTATAGACACCTCACAGAATCCTTGTTCTCAAGGCTATGAAAGGTGGATTTGGTCTGCTTGCCTTTTTGACAAGCTGAGCATATCTCATCCTTTATACACTTAATCTGAGGACCATTCCTCACTAACTCTTTGCTAAAGAGTTGACCAATTGTCTTATAGTTAAGATGAGCCAGCCTCTTGTGTCATTTAACATAATGTGAGACTTTCTCATCAGCTACAAGACAAATAGGAGAAACATTGTTCTCATATACAAAGTCAAAACAATAGACATTTCTCTTCCTATACCCTGTCAAAATGATCTTTTGATCACTTGACCTTTTGATATGACAACCATCCTTGACAAATGAGATGTCATATCCTAAATCACTCAGTTGACTTATGCTAATGAGGTTATGTTTCAAACCCTTTACATAAGACACTTGAGTAATTGTAATTTGGTTACTAGAAATGTTACCAAAGCCTTTGATGATTCCTTTTTTCTGAATTACCAAAGGTAACTTTAGGACCATCCTTGATAGGTGTATAGTCGTTCAGCAACTCCCTTGTTCCAGTCATGTGCCTGGAACATCCACTGTCCAAGTACCATATAGGGGCATGGCCACTTGGACTCACCTGCAAAACAGATTACTTAACCTTAGAACCCAAATAATTCTTGGGTCCTTGGTGCAGGTTAGTTTGACTTTTAACAAAACTACCTGTAGCTCTTCTACCAGGTAGTTTGCTACTCTCCTTGACACTTGAATTGTGCCAACAATCTATGGCAAAGTGGCCTATCTTGCCACAACACCAACACTCAAACCTGTTGTACCTTTGTTTGGGTACAACCCTGACTGGATTATCTACTACAACCTTCTTGTTTAGTGCTGGGGCTTTGCCCTTAGATTTGGACTTAACTGTCCAGGCAGGTTTTGTAAACCCCAATCCAGCTTCACCCTTATGAGGTACAGACTCATCTATTAAAGGTAAAATAGATTTTGGTTTAGAAAAACTTACAACAATCTCTCTCTCCTTCTAAAGTCTAGCCTCCAGATTTCTAATTTGATCATTCTTAAATGTAATAGTACTCATCTGAATAACAGTAATGTTCTTCAGCCTGGCTATTTCATTCAGTTTTTGATCAAATAACTTGTCTGAATCAGCAGCAGCCAATTTAAGACTAGCAATCTCCTTTGCCTGAGTTTTGGCTAAGGTTTTGCTTTTCTTCAAGGCCTGCAACAAGTCCCTATATTCATCAATTAATTGATGAATATCTCCTTCAGATTCATACCCACCCACATCACCTAATGCAGATGTATCTGATTCTGACTCAGTACTAGAAATTGAACTAGAAGAATAACTTTGTACCTTACTTGGTCCAGGCTGATCCTGGATTTTGTCTCCTTCAGAGAAGGCCATCAGCCCTTTGCACTGATTGTCCTCATACACATAAATTGAATTCATTAACTGCATGAACTCATCTTCCTCCTCTTCAGCAAACAGTCCAATATAGGCTTCAACTTCTGAGTCTGTTTCTGAAGATGACTGATCAGTCAAACTTTTGTCTTTCTTAGCAACAAAGGACTTTTTATTTTTGCCCTTAAACTGAGTCTTCTTTTTGTCAGTTGACTCCTTCCACTTTTCAGGACAGTCAGCCACTACATGTCCCTGTCTATTGCAATAATAGCATATAATCTTTGAGGATGTAGTTTTACTTGGCTTGGACTTTCTTCTGTCATTCCTTGATGACTTCCTATTCTGATAGTAATCATCTTTTGTCTGTGAAGTGGATGGCTTAGACCTCCACTGCTTCTTCTTCAGAAACTTTTGAAAATGTCTTGTAAAAGCAGCAAAGTCTTCATCACTTTCACTGCTATCTGAATTCTTGCTTTCTGAATTATCTGTCTCAGCCTCCGCAACTATTTGAGGTGGAGATGGAGACTTGCTTATATACTTCCTAGTGGCTTCAGTTTTGACAGATCTTTCCTTGTGCTCCACTCTTGTAGTCTTCTCTTCCTCCTTCCTAACCATTAACTGCATCTCATAAGATAACAGTTTTCCAAACAAAGTTGGAGGTGGTATATCAGCTAGTTTGGTCATTTCCCTAATGGCACAAATCTTGGTGTCCCAGTTCTTAGTCAGGGATCTTAAGAACTTGTCATTCAGCTCATAGTTGTTGAATTCTCTTCCATAAGACATCAATTCATTGACTATCCTATAGAACTTCTTGTAGCATTCAGTAATGATATCAGACTTTCCTTGTCTGAAGTTTTCATATTCCTGATTTAACAAGGACTTACTATCTTGTCTTACTTCTTCTGATCCCTCCATATAGACTATTAATGTGTCCCACATTTCTTTAGAAGTTTTACAATGAATTAAATTCTGAAATGTTGCATCATCAATTGCACTAACAATAATATTCTGGGCCCTCTTGTCCATAGTGGCCAGAATTATTTCGTCTTTAGTCATTTCTGAATAGTCCTTAGGAGTTTTCTAATTTGCATCTAGAATGGATATCTTCATTGACACATATGACCCTTCTTTGACTGTGATGTATATTCTTGGGTCAGATGCTTCCATAAAGAGTCTAACCCTCTCTTTCCATATGTCAAAAATCTCTTTTCTACAGATTGGCAATTTCATGGACCCCAGCTCTTTGTGATTCTCACTAGAACTCATTTTCTTGAATCTTGTTTATTCTGATTCTGCCTACAGGATCTTACTCAGACTGTTATGTCCTTTTTGAGTAACCTGGCTCTGATACCACTTGAAAGAAATAGTGCCTAACCACCTAGAGGGGGGGTGAATAGGTGTTCTTTTTCTTTTGAGTTTTAAGGCAGATCAATTGTAAATAACTTTAAAGAACAAATGCAATTCTACAGCTATCACAATACAGCATCCACAGAAACTAACATTCACAGAGTGCACACAGATTTTTATAGTGGTTCCCTAAGGTCTGGGTACATCCACTTTCCCTCTTCGCCTATCTAGTAGTGTACTAGATTCGGCCTAACTTCTCCACTTCTTCTCAGATCCTCAGATCTTATAACTCAGAACCCCAAAACAGGTTCCTACAACTCAGAGTGACCTCACTCCTACAACTCAGGCACAAAGCCTTACCACTCAGTCTTCACCAAGACCTACACTCAGGCTAAAACAGCCCTACCTCAGCCTTCAATCAAGGCCTACACTCAGAGAATAGAATCTCCTACACTCAGGCACAAAAGCCCTACCTCAACCTTTATAGTTTAGGCTTACAACTCAGATCCTTTAGGATCATACAAAAATTTAATAATACAAGGTAATTAACCATAACTCTGACTGATAAATATGAGTTGACTGGCTTCTTGATGAGTTCTTGGAAGAACTTGGCAGAGATCAACCACCCTTGGCTTTGTTTAAAGATTCTTGAATTAGAACACAGTAGGGTTGAATCTCCTGTGCAGATGATCTTCAATCAACTGTTGTCTTGAGATTCAGATCTCAATCTGAATCTTACTTTGCAGCCTGGTTCAGCAACTGCTCTACTTAGAAGGAGCTCTCTCTCTCCAACTTCTTAGATCTTTTGTTGAAGGTCTTCTTTTTGTTGTTAGATCTCTTGATTGATTGTTGTCAATCTGTTAATCTCCTTTCTGTTGAAGGAGAAAGGTCTTTAAATAATCTTTCTCCAAGGTAACCGGCTGATCCGGTTTCTAACAACTTTCTGATGGCTCTGACAGTTGCAGTTGACCGGTTGAAATGGCAGCTGTCAAGTCATCCAGTCACTTCTTGAAATCTCTGTCACTGTCTGAAAGTGTCGAGACAGATAGTCTTTATGTGTCGACACAAATAGCCTAAGTGTCGACACAAGTAGACTGAGTGTCGACACTAGCCTTCATGGTGTCGACACAGCTCCTTATGTTGTTGTAACAGCTTCTCGATTCTGCTTCTTCAGAATGTGTCGACACTAATTCTGTGTGTCGACACAAGCCTTCTGTTGAATGTGTCGACACCGATTCTGTGTGTCGACACAAGTACTTCTTCTTTAATACTTAGTTGAAATCTGCTGTGTGTCGACACAACTCCTTTGTGTCGACACATCTTCTTGTGTTGAAACTTGTTAAGTGTCGACACATCTCCTTTGTGTCGACACATGCCTTCATGTGTTGAAACTTTGCTGAGTGTCGACACATCTCCTTTGTGTCGACACATATACTTTAACTTTGTTGAAGTTTGCTGAGTGTCGACACAGCCTCCTGGTGTCGACACTTTTGCTATCGACAAAGTTTCTCTGGGTGTCGACACTGCCTCTAAGTGTCGACACTGATTCTGTAGACAATTCTTCACTGTGTGTCGACACTGATTGTATGTGTCGACACTTTTCTTCTGGTGTCGACTCTGCCTTCCTGGTGTCGACACAATTACTCCAAGTGTTGACACAGCTTCTCTGGGTGTCGACACATGCCTTCATAAGTGTCGACACTTCACCTCTAGGTGTCGACACATGAACTTAAAAACTTTTATGCTTTTCCTACAATTACTTAACCTGCACATATAAACTCAAAGCACATCAAATACACTTTGATGTATATCATTGAGTAGGGTTAGGCTTCTTCAAATCAGGTACATGTATTCCAATGTACCCAACAGTTATTGCTTGTGCGAGGTCGCTAATGTGTGTGTCTTGTTCACCTATAGGTGACTCAAAGTGGTGTTGGGCAGTCGGAGCCCCAGCATTCTGATGAGAGTACGACACAAGCTGAGGTGTCTACACCTCCACCTTCTGCGGAAACTGTCTGCTTAGTTGTTGAGGCCATGTTTGTGATGATTCAGGAACAGCCTACTGGGCAGGCGCAAGGGCAGGCATAACCGGAATTGAGGCCAGAACAGGTTGCGGTGAGGCCAGAACAGGTTGATCCTCGAGCAACTGAAAGGCAGTTGAAGCAGTTCATGAGCTTCAATCCCCCTACGTTTACGGGTATGGGATCCCCTACGCAGGCGGAGGACTGGTTGTCGCACATCAAGCGTATCTTGACGGCGATCAGGACGGAGGAAGATCAGAAGGTCACCTTGGCCACCTTCTTATTGGAAGGAGAGGCTCGACTATGGTGGGATGAGGTCGAGTTACACCACTTAGCGGGCAGGCAGTTAACGCAAGTGTCGATTGAGGAGTTCTCGCGACTATTCCTGACCAAGCACCTAGCAACAACACAGCACATTGCCATGGAAAATGAGTTCCAACGGCTCACGCAAGGAGAAGGTAGTGTGGAAATGTACCTGCATGAGTTCACATGGGTGGGACGGTATGCGGGCTCCATCTTTGCCGATGTGCAGCGGAAAACCAATAGGTTCTATGAAGGATTGCGGGATGAGTTATGATTCCTGCTTTCGAGTTCAGTGAACCAAGGGTTCTAGGAGTTGGTTGATATTGCGTGCGCGCTGGATAAGGACATGAAGAGGGTGCAAGGAAAGCGGGCCTTGGCTGTGACAAAGTCGGAGTTCAAAGTGCCCCGACCTGGGAAATCGTACTATAAAAAGAAATGGGGCAAGAGGTCCAAGTCTTCTGGACAAGCTCCTTCTACGGTTGCATCGGGTGCAATGTCGGGGGCCACTTTGAGGTCGGAGACTCATACTTGCTTTACTTGTGGAAGAGTGGGGCATATAGCCCGTGATTGTTGGGTTGGTCCGCCAAAGGGAGAAAAGAAGGCGAGAGCATCTTATGTTGAGGAGGGAAAGGCAGTGGTGGAGTCCTCTACATCACAAGCGCAGCCCCGAGTCTACAACCTTGTCCTGCAGGAGGCCATAAAGCAAAGTGACGTCGTCACAGGTATGATTTAAGTTATTGAATTGCTTTGCTTATTGCATGCTTTGTATGTGGCGTGTGTGTGATATGGTTGCGACAGGCTTTGTTATGATTCAGAACATGCTGACAAGAGCACTATTTGATATGGGTGCTTCGCATTCATTTATGTCTAAGGACTTCGTAGCTCGAATTGTAGTACCTAGTCATGTGAAGGCAGTTTGCGTAAGAGTGTTACTACTGAATGGTTGTTTGATGCTTGTGAATAGGGCTTGCGATGTGGCAGTTCAAATTGGAAGTCGGGATTTCTGTTTGACTGCATCTGTACTGCCGATATCGGAATTTGATATGATTTTTGGTATGGACTGGCTCGTGGAGTAGCATGCCTTAATTGATTGCCAGTCAAAAGAGATCACACTGGGCCAGAATACCGAGCATGAGACTAAGTTCGCGGGTATGCGAGGAGTGGGCGGGACCTTGCTCTCTGCACTCCAAGTCGTTAAGGATGTTCGGAAGGGCGCGGAGTTATACTTTACGCTGATTCAGGCTGTTGAGCCAAAGGCCAGTATGAGTGATGTTCCGGTTGTATCGGAGTTTGCGGATGTGTTTCCTAAGGATCTTCCTAGGCTACCACCCCAAGGGGATATCGACTTCACGATCGAGTTGGTGCTAGGGGCAAAACCTGTGGCCCGCTCGCCATATCGCGTCGCGCCAAAGGAAATGGCTGAGTTGAAAGTCCAATTGCAAGAGTTGTTGGAGCAGGGATATACACGCCCAAGTATGTCACCTTGGAGCGCACCTGTTCTGTTTGTGAAAAAGAAGGATGGTGGTTTGCGATTATGTATTGATTACCGCGAATTGAATAAGCTGGCAGAGAAGAACAAGTATCTGATTCCACGGATAGATGAATTATTCGATCAGCTAGTGGGATCAACCGTCTATTCCAAATTGGATTTGAAATCTGGATATTACCAGTTGAGGATTCGGGAAGGTGACATTCCCAAGACCACATTTGGAACACGCTACGGGCATTATGAGTTCACGGTAATGCTGTTTGGGCTATGCAATGCGCCATTGGTATTCATGGACCTGATGCACCGAACGTTCCGAGAGTACTTGGACTTGTTCGTGATTGTGTTCATTGGTGATATTTTGGTGTACTCTCAATCTGAAGCTGATCATGCAAACCACTTGCGGTTGGTATTGCATACCTTGCGAAGGAATAAGCTCTATGTCAAGTTCTCGAAGTGTGAGTTTTGGCTGTCGTCGGTGGCTTTTCTTGGCCATATGATAAGTGGAGAGGGCATAACAGTGGATCCGTCAAAGATAAAAGCCATACAAGAATGGCCGGTGTTGTCTTCAGTGGCCGAAGTCAGGAGTTTCCATGTACTAGCAGGCTACTACAGATGTTTTGTTGAAAACTTCTCGCAGATCGCTTTGCCTCTGACCACACTGACGCAAAAGGAACAGAAGTTCGTTTGGACGCTGGAGTGCGCGCGAGCTTTTGAAGAGCTAAAGAGTTGGTTGACCATGGCGCCTGTATTAACATCGCCATGTGGTACCGACAGATATGAGATCTATAGTGATGCTTCAGGGAGCGGCTTAGGCTGCGTTCTTCTGTAATTTGGGAAAGTGATTGCTTATGGCTCATGCCAGTTGAAAGTGCATGAGCGAAATTATCCCATCCACGACTTGGAGCTGGCGGTGGTGATCTTTGCACTGAAAGTGTGGCGGCATTATCTTTATGGCGTAAAAGTGGTATCTTTACGGACTATAAGAGCCTAAAGTACTTGTTGGAGCAGAAGGATTTGAATATGCGACAACGAAGGTGGCTGGAGTTCCTTAGGGACTATACCTTTGAGATTCATTATATTCCCCGGAAGGGAAACATGGTCGTTAATGCCTTGAGTCAAAGGACTCCGTCAAGGACAAATTGGTTGCAGATGTATGATGAGCATCTAATCCAGGAGTTGGAAGCGTTAGAGATTTCTTGTGTTGACAAGAATTCCGCAGCCGATGCATGCTTGAACTGGACGGAGGTACAGTATGACCTTGCAGACAATATTCAACGAGAAATGGAGCTGGATGAAAGTCTCCAACACTATGCAAATGATGGGCTGGATGGCCAATTCTCCTGGGATGACGGCCTTTTGCGGAAAGAGGGCTGGTTGTGCGTCCCGAATATGGGTAAGCTGCGAGAAGAGTTGATGTACGAAGCTCACTTTACAAAGTACTAAATTCACCCTGGGAGCACAAAGATGTTCAGGGACATGAAGAAGCTGTTCTGGTGGCCCGGACTAAAGAAAGATATTGCTCATTATGTAGCTAAATGCCAAACTTGTGCTTTGGTGAAGGCGGAATGGCAGAAGCCTGGCGGTTTCTTGAAGTCGTTGCCGATCCCGGAATGGAAGTTCAATGATATTTCAATGGATTTCGTGCATGGGTTGCTGAGATCTCAACGCGGGAATGATTCAATCTGGGTGATTGTAGACCGGTTGACGAAAGTGGCGCACTTCCTTCCGAACAAGCGGGACGATTCAGTGGAAAGTTTGGCAAAGCACTATGTGGAGCAGATCGTCCGACTGCATGGTGTTCCTCGTAGCATCATAAGTGATCGTGATGAGCGATTTACATCGAATGATTGGAGGCTAATCCATCAATTGTTGGGCACAAAGTTGACATTCAGTACGACCTTTCATCCCCAAACGGATGACCAAACTGAGAGGACCAACAGAACAATGGAGGATATGCTCCGAATGTGCGCCCTGGATTTTGGTAAGATATGGGAAGATCATCTCTATATAGTGGAGTTTGCCTACAACAACAGCTACCAAGCGAGCATCAGTATGGCACCGTTTGAAGCTATGTATGGTCGCAAGTGTCGTACATCGTTAGCTTGGGCAGAATCGGGCGAATCCAAACTGTTTAAGCATAAAGAAGTCGATGAAGCTAACTCGACGATACGCGCTATTCATGAGAGGCAACTGATAGCCCAGGATCGACAAACAAAGTAATACAATGCCAAGCACCAGAATGTGGAGTTCGCGGTAGACGATTGGGTATATTTGAAGATCAAACCCTTCAAAGGCGTGTCCAGGATTCGGTGTCTGAAAAAGTTGAGTTTGAGATATCTTGGTCTGTTTGAAGTGGTGGAGTGAATTAGGGAGGCTGCATATCGGCTCGCTCTTTCGCCAGACTTGGGTGGATTACATGATGTGTTTCACATCTCTGCGCTTCGAAAAGCTGTCAAAGATCCAGCTCAAGTAATCGAGAATGATCATGTACCGATGGAGTATTGGCTAACGTCGAAGGTTAAGCCCATTCGGATCGAGGATCGAGCCGATAAACAGTTGAGGAACAAGACAATCGGGATGGTCAAAGTCCGGTGGGACAACTGTGGCCATGATGAGCTAATATGGGAGCGAGAGCAGACCATGCGAGCGGAATTTCCCGAGTTGTTTGTGTAAACTGTTATGCAGTGCATCTCTTGTTGTAACATACATGTTGAAAGTTATAACATCTTGGTTTTGATATCCTTACTATGAGCAAAATTTTGGGACGAAATTTCTTGTAAGGAGGGGAGGGTTGTAACACCCCAAATCCCAAGATTTGGTTCAAGTTGGGCGACACGGCCTGGGACACGGGCGTGTCCTAGGGCGTATCCTACTGGTATGGTTGAGCTGCCTGGTGAGTGGTCGACGAAATGTGATCGACGAAATTTTTGAAAGGCAACACGCCCTGTGACATGGGCGTGTCATAGGCCGTGTCCCCCTCTGGTCGACGATCTTTGGTCGACGAATAGCATGTTGGAGGCGTGTTTGCAGCCGTGTAAGGGCACACGGCCTGTGACAAGGGCGTGTCACATGGCCGTGTCCTTTTCTGGATTTGGCCAGGGCAGTGAGGCCTGGTGAACACGGGCAGGACACGAGTGTGTCTCTGGGCACACGGCTTGTGACACGGGCGTGTCACATGGCCGTGTCTTGCTCGAGTTGAGATGGTTGTGTACCACTTGAGATACACGGTCGCAGACACGGTCGTGTCTGAAGGCGTGTCAGGTCACACGGCCTGTGACACGGCCGTGTCAAATGGAAGTGTACTCTTCTAGATGAGTCGGTTGTGTGCCGCTTAAGGTATACGGCCTGTGACACGGGCGTGTCACAGGCCGTGTCAGGCAAAATATTGAGTTTTCAGGAAAATTTATGGCCGTCCATTTTCTTCAGTTAGGATCTGAGGGCCCAGGCTTCTCCCTGTTGGTTCATAGTCAAGGATGGATAAGAGAATCTCCATTTTGACTTGGCCATTCTCTTTCTACAAGCTAGAGAGAAGGGAGAGCAAGAGGAGGAGGAGAAAGGGGAGTCGGCCACCAGTGGAGCTGCAGAGTTTTGATTCAAGCTTGGAGGCCAGCGTTGTGGAGGCAAGGCCACTGCGGTGCTTTCCAGCTAGCTAAAATTCCATGGCTCCAAAGAGGTCGTCAAGTGTAACGATCTTCCTTCTTGGACATGTGAAGTCCTTCTTTTTGGCATGCATGAATTTCCTCCACCAAAGGGTGGATTGTGAAGGGATTTCCCTTGGGTTGATTCTTGTAATCCCCAATAGTTTTGCATATAGATTCGGAAATGGAGTGCGGAATGGGCATGCTGTGTGAAGCCCATCTGGACAGGTTGGTCTGGATTGGTGATGTTGCATTTACACACCGGAGAAGACTCCGTGGTTAAACGTGTAGTTTATGGAGTCGATGGGTTAGACCTATGAAGGGCAGTAGCAGGAAGTACTGGAGTGGTAGTCTAGGAAAAGACCCTGTGATGCTTGTGATGCTTGATGGGTTGTGCCTGTGAAGGGTAGTAGCAGCAAATACTGGTGTGGAAGCCTAGGAAAATACGTGCAAGTGCTTGTGTTGTATACTTGAAAGACTAGTGTTTCTGGCAGTGCACATGGCTGCAGAAATTACTGGTCGCGTGAGCCAGCTAAGGTTGGGGCTAGGGACGAAAAGTGAGTTCTGTCACTAACGCTGGGCGTGGCTCCTAGCTAACCTGTGATTGTGAGACCAGTCCCTTAGTGGACCTTGTGGAAATTGTGAAGCCAGTCCTTGGTGGACAGTGTGGCTATTGTGAGCTTGATGAGCTCTTAAAAGGCCCAGTGACAAACAGGAAAGGTGAAATCGAGCCGCACCTTATATTTAGCTGTGAGTACGTTGGTATTCAGTGATGGCAAGGCGACTTGAGCAACGGGGGGGGGGGGGGGGGGGGGGGGGGGGGTTGATCCATACCTGTGTTATGTCCGTCCGACTCGAAGACCTGAAAGTGCAGTCAGTTGGAGCGCATAATGAGAGTCTTAGGCCTGCGCGTCGAAAAGACTAAATGCTCAGTTTTACTATTGGGTTTCAGCCCTGAAACGATGGTGGGACCCTGGTTCTCCGGTACATTAAGAATGTGCCCTGAGTGCATGGATCGTCGGGTCGTGTGGCTGACGGTTGTGATGGAATGTTTGTGCGTGAGAGCACAATGTGTGATATATATATATATATATATATATATATATATATATATATATATATATATATATATATATATATACATAAGAATTACTATGCCTGCAGGGAAGGAATACCACTGCCCCGAGAAAGGGGTAAGGTCGTTATAAATTGGTCAGTTGAATGCTGATCGTTGCCTTGTTTGCCACCATTGGGTGGGCTGTCCTTGTACAGGTGCTAGAGAGCCGAGCGGGACATATAAAGGCTGAGTCCCTACTGCTGCTGCTGCTACTAGCCCTTAAAGGCTAAGCTGAATAATGTTATGTTTTGTTCATATGTGGCCGGCCTGCGCGCCGATGTTTGGAAGCCACTCTTGTAAAGAGCAACTGCAAGGCAATAAGGCCAAACGATACTGTATTTGGGGTACATTCCTATATAAATGTGGGTGTTTATATTAGTGGACATTCATGGTTGGAGTTCAGTATTTCTGTTAAAAGCTTCCGCTAGAATGCTATGAGTTATGATGCGCAACTATGATAACAACCCGTGACTTCGCCGCCTGTTTTGTGGTATATGATGTGGGGCCCCGGCCGGACCTTCTATTATATGCTATATGAACGGATGGAGTCGTTACATGGAGCCGGCGAGTAGGGCCAGCCAGGCCCGTTCTCGCCGAGGCCCGGTAGGACCAGCCGATCCCGTACTCGCCATCCCGGGCGAGCAGAAGCTTAAGGGGGAACTCGCCCAGCGACCCATGATGTTTTTTACCATTTTGCCTCGGCTGGACTGCCCATAGCCTTTCAGAACAGCGGAGTTACGTTGTTGGCAGTCCAACCCAGACCGCAAATAGCTATTTGGAACAACGGAGGTTGGCTATTTGCAGGTCGTTTTCAGAAATCTATAAATAAGACCCAAGGGGTACCTCAGAAGGCAGGCTCAATTGTTCCCCAGTCTTCTAGCGCTTTCTGAGGTAGCCTTAGCTCATATTTTGTCTAAGTAGGGGAAGTGCTCTAAGATCTTCCGGGTATGTGGTGGGACCTCCACCCCGAGCCCTTGGGCCAGTTTCCTTTTCTTTTGTCGTTTGGCTTGCAGGAGAGAAGTAAGTGTGTGATCATCCCTTCTCCAAGAGTGAACTCCACAAGAGACCGAGTTTTCGGTTTCAACATTTTGGTGCGGTGAGCGTGGAGAGTGGTCGGCATGGAAAATCTTCTGCATGGTCGATGACAGGAGAAGGATAAGGCTCAGACATGTCCGACTCGCCACCCCTGCCACCTCTGGCAAAGATGGGGATGTTTGAAGACTTCAGGCATGAGGTACTCAGCCTCGTCAAGTTTGCACTCGGCGCACGGGCCGAGTGCTCGACTCCAGCTATCCCAATCATTGTCGCCCCATCTCTGGGCGAGGATGCTTCTGGCATGCGAGATGGGAAGGAGGTCGCCGAGGAAGGAAGGGGATGCGAGCTACCTGGGCGTGTGCTCTTCCCCGGTTCGGGAAGAGGAGGCCAGTTCGGCGAGATGGGTGTGCGAGATCATTCAACTCGCCCAGCGGGGGGAGGTAGCCCCTTCAGCGAGTTTGTTTCTTCTGCCCCAGTTCCAGAGGGGTTCATTAAGCCCGAGATGTCCTACTACACCGAGAAGGGGGACCCGGTCCAGTACGTCAAGTGGTTTGAGGACGTGGTTTCGATCCGACAGATGTCGGACGGCTTCAAGTGCTGGCTCTTTGCCATCACCCTCAAGGAGAAGGCGAGGGAGTGGTTTCACCAGCTGCCAGCCAGCTCCATTTACTGATTCGAGGACCTGCGTCGGGGGTTCATGTTGAGATTCACCACCTCGAAGAGAAGGAAGAAGGAGTCGAAGTCCCTGTTCCACATCAAGCAGGGAATGAATGAGACGTTGGGGAGTTACGTCGACCGGTTCCAGGTAGAGGTCACCCAAGTTCAGGAGATGTCAGGCCATAGCCTGATGATGGTCTTCACCCTAAGGTTGCAGTAGGGCATTTTCAGGATGGAGCTGAAGAGAATGCCGCCCCTCTCCTATGAGG
This sequence comes from Platanthera guangdongensis, assembly GCA_039583875.1. Classification (NCBI taxonomy): domain Eukaryota; kingdom Viridiplantae; phylum Streptophyta; class Magnoliopsida; order Asparagales; family Orchidaceae; genus Platanthera; species Platanthera guangdongensis. The sequence goes on from CM077163.1 coordinate 10,232,547, forward strand.
AGCTGATGGAGAGGGTGGTGAGAGAGGTCGTCGGGGAGGCGTTGAATCCGGAGTTTGCTCGGAAGTTGGACAGGTGGGCCATAGAGGAGGAGAAGGAGACGAGAGGCGGCAGAGTTCAGGAGGAGAGGAGAGCCGAACCTCGGTAGAGGGAACAGCGACAACTTCAGGGGCAGCAGCAGCCCAGGTGGGGGCATTAGGATCTGTACCGTCAGTTGGGCTGGAGTCCCAAGTGGCAAGACCATGGGCCATAGAGAGGCCATCAGGGAAGGGACCACCACCAGAGGGACCAGGATTAGTTCCACCCCCAGGCTGGAGGCAAGCGCAAAGACCTCCCCTCCCCGATCAAAATAAGGTTATGGCCATAACCATGGGGGACAAGAGGAGAGCGGCGCGAAGGAGGAGAAAAGAAGTCAGGGTGGAGTTGCTCTACTATGACTTCCACCAAGAGGAAGGGCACGCCATGGCCATGTGCCCGGAGTTCCTTGAGATGAGAGGAAATAGGGAGCAATATCAGCAGCAGTGTACAACCCCATGTTCGCCGAGTGTGTCCGCCAAGCCGAGCGGACCAAGGCGCCCTACCCGCACCAAAACAATGTGCGGGTAAACAGCAGGTGGCCAGCTCGCTCCCGCCCAAGTCAGTGAGTGAGCCGCGCGAGATGGCCCCATCCCCTAGCTCGCTCGCAATCATCGAGCAGAGTTCGAAGTTGAGCTTGGCGAGCCCAGACCGACAAGCCTCCCTCCGAGGCTCCCATGGTTACAGTTCCAAGCCTGGCCGCCAGCCTGCTCTCCTACAGGCGACCTGGCCGCTAGCCCGCCTCGGCACGGGCATTGGCGGGTCACAGTGGCCTGGCTCGTGCTCGTGCAAGAGGAAAAGGTGAGCTGCGGTAGCCAGGTCGTACCCACCCCATGTGAGAAGAGAGTAGTGGCGAGCTGACCTTCATATCCCTGGGACAGGCCCAGTGGGGCCTAGAGGTGAAATTACCTGGATCCCTTTCCCATGGGTGTGAATAGCCTGTAAGAATAGCGGAGTTACGTTGTTGGCAGACCAAGTTGGGCTGCACATAGGTGTTCAAAACAGCGGAGGTTGGTTATTTGCAGGACGTTTTCGGAATTCTATAAATAAGACCTAAGGGGTACCTCAGAAAGGATGCTTCTTGTTCCCCCTTATTCCATCTCTCAAGCGCTTTCTGAGGATACCTTAGCTCGGCCTTTGGCTAAGGAGGGGAAGCGCTCTAAGATCTTCTGGGTGTGTGGTGAGTCCTCTCCACCGAGCCGTTGGGTCAGTTCTTCTTTGCTTCCCTTGTTGTTTTGCTTGCAGGAGAGAAATAGGTGCGCGATCACCCCTTCCCCAAGGGTGAACTTCACAAGAGACCGAATTTTCGGTTTCAACAAGCAGGGCCGCCAGGAAGTGAGGATTGAAGAGGTCCTGCCTCGGGCGGAGGAGGACCGATGTGAAGACCGGGCGGACATCGGGACCCGGGGAGGGATCGGGGTAATCCACGAGGGGGGGGGGGGTGAGGCTTCTCGAAAGGTGAGCCTCCACACCATATACTGTCGGAGCATTGGCTCCACATCCCAGACCCCACCCCCGGAAGAGAAGATTACCTTCTCAAGGAATGATATGCCGGATCATGAGGATCCCTTCTGTGATGCGCTGGTCATCCAGATGGCCATCGAGAATTTCACCATCCCCCGGATCCTCATTGACAATGGGAGCTCAGTCAACATCATCTTCAAGAAGGCGTTTGATGCGATGAAAGTGGAGGCAAAGAGGGTGTTGGCTTTAGATGGCCCCGTGTTTGGGTTCTTAGCGGAGAGGAAAGAGGTAGGAGTGGGGCTCCACGTCACCTTGGTGGGGCAGTCCCGGAACTGCCGATTTGTCATCATGGATGCCCCCAGCAGCTACAATGCCATCTTCGGAAGGCCCCTCATAAGCGCCTTCCGCTGCGTCCCCTCGTCCTTCCAACAATGTCTGGAGTTTAATGCCGAGGGGATCCAAGTCCGGGTTCGGGGTAACCCCAAAGTAGCGTGGGAGTGTTATGTTGGGTACTTTGGATTAAATGTACCTGATTTGAAGAAGCCTCACCCTACTCAATGATATACATCAAAATGTATTTGATGTGTTTTGAGTTTAGCTGTGCAGGTTAAGTATTTGCAGGGAAAGCTGAAAAGTTTCTAAGTCCATGTGTCGACACCCAGAAGCAAAGTGTCGACACTTAAGAAGACTTGTGTGGACATCCAGAGAAGCAGTGTCGACATTTGGAGTAATTGTGTCGACAACAGGGATGCAGAGTCGACACCAGATAGAAAGTGTCGACACATGAAGGCTGTGTCGACACTCAATGAAGAAATGTCCAGTGAAGAAGTGTCGACACTTAGAAGCAGTGTCGACACCCAGAGGAACTGTGTCTACATCAGAAAGTGTCGACACTTGGAGGCTGTGTTGACACTCAGCAAATTTCAGTAGAGTCTAAGTATAAGTGTCGACATAATAAAGAATGTGTCGACACTCAGCAGAAGACTCAACACATGAAGAAAGTGTCGACACAATGAAGAATGTGTCGACACACAGCAGAAGACTCAATACATGAAGAAAGTGTCGACACAAGGAGGCTGTGTCGACACTCAGCAAAGTTCAACAAAATTCTAAGTACAAGTGTCGACACAAAGGAGATGTGTCGACACTCAGCCAAAGTCTCAATAGAAGAAGAATGTGTCGACACAAGGAGTTGTGTCGACACTCAGCAAATTTATATGAAGACTAAGTACAAGTGTCGACACCAAGCAGATGTGTCGACACTCAGCAAAAGTATCAACACTGAAGGCATGTGTCGACACCAAGAAGATGTGTCGACACTTAACAAGTTCAACACAAGAAGATGTGTCGACACAAAGGAGTTGTGTCGACACTTACAAGAAATCAACAAAGTACTGAAGAACAAGGAGTTGTGTCGACACACATTATCAGTGTCGACACATGATGAAGAAGCAGTGTCGAGACATAAATTCTACAACACAAGGAGTTGTGTCGACAACTTGAAGGCTAGTGTCGACAATTAGTCTACTTGTGTCGACACTTGGTCTATAAGTGTCGACACTTAAAGACAGACTGTCTCGACACTTTCAGATAGTTACAGATATTTCAAGAAGTGACTGGATGCCATGACAGCTGCCATTCCAGCCGGTCTACTGCAACTGTCAGAGATGTCAGAAAGCTGTTAGGAACCAGATCAGCCGGTCACCATGAAGAAGGCCTATATATAGGCCTATTCTGTCAACAGAAGAAGAGGATCAACACATCAAAATGATTCAACACAGATTAACACAAATCAGTTGAAGTGATCAGAAGATCTAAGTAGTTGGAGAGAGAGAGCTCATTCCAAGAAGTCAGCCGTTGGAACCAGGCTGTGAAGAAGGGTTCAGACCTAGTTCTGAATCTTAAGTTGCAGTGATTGAAGATCAGCTGCAGAGAAGATCAACCCTATTGTGTTCTACATTCAAGAAGCTTTGAAGAAAGCCAAGTGAGGTTGATCTCAGCAGAGTTCTTCCAAGAACTCATCAAGAACCTGTCAACTCATCTCTCTTTTTCTGAGTTGTAGGTATATTCTTTGTATTCTTAATTTCTTGTAGGATCCTTAGGGATTTGAGTTGTAAGCCTGTAATTATAAAGGCTGAGTGGTAGGGCCTGTGTGCCTGAGTGTAGGAGATTCTTTTCTCTGAGTGTAGGCCTGTTGTGGCTGAGTGTTGGCCTTGTGGCTGAGTGTAGGCCTTTTGGCTGAGTGTAGTCCTTGTGGCTGAGTGTAGGCCTTGTGGCTGAGTGTAGGCCTTTTGGCTGAGTGTAGGTCTTTGGAGAAGACTGAGTTGTAGGGCCTTAGGCCTGAGCTGTAGGAAGCATTTGTGGTTCTGAGTGTAAGATCTGAGGATCTGAGGAATAGTGGAGGAGTTTGGCCGAATCTAGTACACTACTAGATAGGCGAAGGGGGAAAGTGGATGTACCTAAACCTTGGGGAACCACTATAAATCTGTGTGTTCACTGTGTGCATGTTTATTCTGTGATTGCTGATTAATTGCTGTGAAGAATTAATTATAAATCTGTGATATTATCTGCAATCTGCCTAAAAGTTTAAAAAAGATTTAGTCACATATTCACCCCCCCCCCCTCTAGGTGATTAGGGTACAATTTATTTCAAGTGGTATCAAAGCGAGATTACTCAAAAAGGGACATAACTGTCTGAGTAGATCCTGTTGGCAGATTCAGTGAAATCAAAGACAGATTCAGCAGATTCAAGAAAATCAAGAAAATGGGTTCAACAGAGAATCATAAGGAGCTTGGATCCATGAAATTGCCCATTTGCAGAAAAGAGATTTTTGGCATCTGGAAAGAAAGGGTGAGACTGTTTATGGAAGCTTCAGACCCTAGAATATATATCACAGTTAAAGAAGGGCCATATGTGCCTATGAAGGTTTCAGTCCTGGATGCAAATCAGAGAACACCTAAGGACTTCTCTGAAATGACAAAAGATGAGATAATTCTAGCCACAATGGACAAGAGGGCTCAGAATATCATTATGAGTGTCATAGATGATGCTACATTTCAGAACTTGATACATTGTAAGACATCTAAGGAGATATGGGATACTCTTATAGTGTACATGGAGGGTTCAGAAGAAGTGAGACAGGACAGAAAGTCATTGTTAAACCAGGAATATGAAAGTTTCAGGTAAGGCAGGTCTGATAGCATAACAGAATGCTATAAGAAATTCTATATGATTGTCAATGAATTGATGTCGTATGGAAGAGAATTTAGCAACTATGAGCTGAATGATAAGTTCTTGAGGTCTCTAACAAAGGACTGGGACACCAAGATCTGTGTCATAAGGGAAATGACCAAGTTAGCAGATATCCCTCCTCCAACATTGTTTGGAAAACTGCTATCCTATGAGATGCAGTTGATGGTGAGGAAAGATGAGGGGAAGACTACAAGAAGTGAGCATAAAGAAAGGACAGTGGCATTCAAGACAGAAGCCACCAGGAAATACAAAAGTAAGTCTCCATATCCACCTCCAAGGGTTGCTGAAACTGAGTCAGATGAGACAGAATGCAAGGATTCTGAAAGCAGTGAGAGTGATGAGGATTTTGCAGCCTTCACAAGACACTTTCAGAAGTTTCTAAAGAAGAAACAGTGGAGGTCAAAGCCATCCACTTCACAGGGAAAAGATGACTATTATCAGAACAAGAAGTCATCAAAGAAAGACACGAGAAAGACCAAGCCAAGCAAAGCAACTTTATCAAAAATTGTTTGCTATTGCTGTAACAGACAAGGACATGTTATTGCTGACTGTCATGAGAAAAGGAAAGAGTCTACAGACAAGAAGAAGATTCAAACCAAGGGCAAAAAGGAAAGGTCCTTTGTTGCCAAGAAGGACAAAAGCCTGTCAGACATATCTTCTTCAAAAACTGAGTCAGAAGCTGAAGCATATATAAGACTGTTTGCTGAAGAAGAGGAAGAGGAGTTCATCCAGATAATGAACTCTATATATGAGCAAGAGGACATTCAGTGCAAAGGACTGATGGCCTTAATAGAAGGTGACAAAATCCAGGATCAGCCTAGACCTAGTCAGGTACAAAATTGTTCTTTAAGTTCAATTTCTAGTGCTAGTTCAGATTCATTTACATCAGCATCAAGTGATGCCAGTGAAACTGAATCTGAAGGAGATATTCACCAGTTGATTGATGAATATAAAGTTCTGTTGCAAGCTTTTAAGAAAAGCAAATCCTTGGCCAAAAGTCAGGCTAAGGAGATTGCTAATCTTAAAGTTGCTGCAATTGATTTTGAGAAGCTGATTGATCAAAAGTTAAATGAAATAGCCAGACTGAAGAACATAACTGTTATTCAGATGGGAACTATAACATTCAAGAATGATCAAATCAGAAATCTGGAGATTAGTCTTCAGAAGGAGAGAGACATAGTTGCAAGGTTTTCTAAACCTAAGTCTGTTCTACCTTTGATTGATGAGTTTATACCTCACAAGGGTAAAACTGGATTGGGGTTTACTAACCCTGCTAGGACTGTAAAGTCCAAGTCTAAGGGCAAAGCCCCAGCTCTCAACAAGCTAGCTGTAGATAGAACAGTTAGGGTTTTACCTAAGCAAAGGTACAATAGATTTGAGTGCTGGTGCTGTGGCAAGGTAGGCCACTTTGCCATGGACTGTTGGCACAATTCAAGTGCCAAAGTGAGTAGCAAACTGCCTGTTGGAAAATCTGCAGGTAGCTTTGTTAAGAGGCAAACTAACCAGCACCAAGGACCCAAGAATTCTTTGGGTTCTAAGGTCAACTAATCTGTTTTGCAGGTAAGTCCAAGTTGTCATGCCCCAATATGGTACTTGGACAGTGGATGTTTCAGGCACATGACTGGAACTAGGGGATTGCTAAAGGACTACACACCTATCAAGGATGGTCATAAAGTCATCTTTGGTGGTTCTGAAAAAGGAATTATCAAGGGTTTTGGTAACATTTCTAGCACCTATATAACTATTACTCAAGTGGCTTATGTGAAAGGTTTGAAACATAACCTTATTAGTATAAGTCAACTGAGTGATTTAGGATATGACATCTCATTTGTCAAAGATAGTTGTCATATCAGGAGATCAAATGATCAAGAGATCATTTTGACTGGTTACAGAAAAAGAAATGTCTATTGTCTAGACATTATGAGTGAGAACAATGCTTCTCCAGTTTGTCTTGTAGCTGATGAGAAAGTCTCTCATTGTGTCAAATGGCACAAGAGGCTAGCCCATCTTAACTACAAGACAATTGGCCAACTCTATAGCAAAGAGTTAGTGAGGAATGGTCATCAAGTTAAGTGTATTAAAGATGGAATATGTTCAGCTTGTCAAAAGGGCAAGCAGACTAGATCCACCTTTAATAGCATTGAAAACAAAGATGCTGTGAGGTGTTTATACCTCTTGCATATGGATCTTTTTGGTCCTATGCCAGTTCACAGCCTAAGTAAGAAGGTCTACACATTTGTCTCTCACCCATGAATAATCTTGTCTTTCAAGAATTTCCCAATCTATGTGCTTACCTCTTGTTCATCTAATTTTGCCATGTTTTACCTTGTATTCCTCTATTATTTACCTTTCTTGTTCATACAATTAGAGATCTTGTTGTGTTTAACCGGCGTGGTTGTTTGTGAGGTTCGCTTATGGTGAAGTAGAGATCTTAGGAAAATTGTAGTCATGAGTGGGGATGATGAAATGAAACGGGTTTAGCTTGGATTATGGTGAGTTTTGCGAGCCGAATTGTGAACCATGGCAGGAGCGTTGGTGTGAGGATTCGGTAAGGGGTGGTGTGGTTTCAGCCTTGGTGGCCACCGAGTTTTGATTTGTGGTGTAGAGCATCGTTTTGACCCCGATTTGGGCTAGCTTTTATTGGTGCGTTCCACTTTAGGGCCGCCACCAAAAGCCCCTTGCGGAATCAAACTTAACCGCTGCTTATGTTTCACTAGATGATGGAATGGGCATGTGTATTGCCTTTTTGCTCCTGCGGGTTGAGCAGGACTTGATGAGAATTTCATGCACTTGATGCGTTACATGTTGGGTTGGCAGTGTTTAACATTTATTTTCCACCCCGTTCTTTTCACTCGTTTACATGAAATTTCTACGGGGTCGGTAAGCCCCTTCATTATATTTTATGAACGTAATGCTCTATTTTTGTAGCTTTGATGATTGCTGAGGTGTTCTTTCTTGAATGCCTTAGGTGCATGTTGTAGCCGGTTGAGCGGCTAGTGCTTGGGTAGAGTCTCTTTGGAGCTAGCCGAGCTTACTTAGCGAGGTAGTTCTTTACTTTGTTGTACAGACATACATACGCCCCAGTGGGTTCGTGTCAGTTTTTTGGCGCCCATTGGTGGGTTTCTTTACTTGCTACATATGAATGCTAGACTGCTACTATGAATTATTTGAATGTGAAAGATATAGTACCTAAACACCTAGAGGGGGGGGGGGGTGAATAGGTGACCAAATTCTTTTTAAACTTTAATGGCAGCAATCAGTTTTAAACACATAATCTAATCTACTTTTGCACAGCAATCACATAGTATTCACAGCAAATCACAGCACACAGAAGACACACAATTTTATAGTGGTTCCCCAAGCTTTGGGTACATCCACTTTCCCCCTTCGCCTATCTAGCAGTGTACTAGATTCGGCCAAACTTCTCCACTATCTCAGAACCCAAACTGGTTCCTACACCTCAGGCTCAAGGCCCTACAACTCAGCTTTTCCACAAAGCCTACACTCAGCCACAAAGGCCTACACTCAGCCACCCAGACCTACACTCAGATATACCAATCTCCTACACTCAGGCTCCCAAAGCCCTACACTCAGCCTTTATAATTATAGGCTTACAAAAACTCAGATCCAAAGGATCCTACAAGATAAAAATGAATTTACAAAGGATAACTCAGCAACCCAAAGACAAGAGAGGGGAGTTGTGAGTTTCTTAATGAGTTCTTGGAAGAACTCAGCTGGAATCAATCTGACTTAGCTTTCTTCAAAGCTTCTTGAAAGTAGAACTCAATAAGACTGACTCCTTCTGCAGTTGATCCTTGATCTCTGCTTCTTAAGATCCAGAATAAATCTGAACCCTTCTTCTCAGCCTAGTTCCAATGGCTGATTTCTTGGATGGAGCTCTCTCTCCAACTTCTTAGATTTGCACTTGATAGCTAGATCTTCTTTAAATCTGAACTTGAACTTGTGTTCAATCTCTTCAACAACTTGTTGATCCGTCTCTTCTGTAGACAGCATAGGCCTATTTATAGGCCTTCTTCAAGGTAACCGGCTGGTCCGGTCCATAACTGAATTCTGACAACTCTGACAGGTGCTGTAGACCGGCTGGAATGGCAGCTGTCAAGTCATCCAGTTAGTTCTTGAAAATGCTGTAACTGTCTTTAAGTGTCGAGACTTTCTGTCTTTAAGTGTCGACACTTATAGACCAAGTGTCGACACATGTTGTCTAAGTGTCGACACTAGTCTACAAGGTGTCGACACAACTCCTTGTGTTGTTGATTCTTTATCTCGACACTGCTTCTCCTTTATGTGTCGACACTGAAATTGAGTGTCGACACAAGTACTTGTTATTCAGAATTTTGCTGAATTCTTCTAAGTGTCGACACATCTTCTTTGTGTCGACACATCTTCATGTGTTGAATCTGTTAAGTGTCGACACTGCTTCTTGGTGTCGACACATCTTCATTGTTGATACTTGTTGAGTGTCGACACATTGCTTTGGGTGTCGACACTTACATCTTCAGTCGAGACTCTGGCTGAGTGTCGACACATTCCCTTAGTGTCGACACTTGTACTTAGAATATTCTTGAGCTTTGCTGTTCTTTGCTAAGTGTCGACACAACTCCTTGTGTCGACACTTTCTTCAAGTGTTGAGTCTTCAGCTAAGTGTCGACATATTGTTCTGGGTGTCGACACTTACTTCCAGTGTTGACTCTTCTGCTAAGTGTCGACACATTGTTCTGAGTGTCGACACTTGTACTTAGTCTCTGCTGACTTTTGCTGAGTGTCGACACAGCTCCAAGTGTCGACACTTTCTGATGTAGACACAGCTTCACTGGGTGTCGACACAACTGTTAAGTGTCGACACAGTTTTACTGGCTTTTCTTCATTGAGTGTCGACACAGCTCCTTGTGTCGACACTTTCTGTCTGGTGTCGACTCAGCATCCCTGGTGTCGACACAATGACTCCAAGTGTCGTCACTGCTTGCCTAAGTGTCGACACAAGTCTTCTTAAGTGTCGACACTTTCCCTCTGGGTGTCGACACATGGACTTAGAAACTTTTTGCTTTATTCCAGCAAATACTTAACCTGCACAAGTAACTCAAAATACATCAAATACATTTTGATGTATATCATTGAGTTGGGTGAGGCTTCTTCAAATCAGGTACATTTAAATCAATGTACCCAACAATCTCCCCCTATTTGGAGAAGTCATAAACCTTAGTCAATGATATACACCATTCATAATTAAATTACAAAATGATGTAAAGCAGGATTATATACAGCAGGGTAAACATAAACATGTATTAATCACACATGTATGCAAATATATCATCACAGAACAAATATGAAATAGACATAGACATCATCACAGAACAAATATGAAATAGATTTAATATATAACACATTGTTTTAATATCTGTCATATTCTTTGTCAAAAGTTTACAGCATGTTTTATATCAAAAGAATACATGGTAAACTTAAGAGATGTTCTAAGCTATTTCTGTTCTGGCTCCTTAATCACTATGCCTTTTCCAGCTTGAACTTTAGCTTGAACAGGAGCATCAGCAACTTCAGCATCAGCAGGCTTCTTGCCTTTCAAGTCTTTCTTCTTAAGCTCTTCTGCTTTAATCTTCTGCCTTTCAAAGTAATGGTATGGCTTTGGAAAGTACTTGCTAGGCTCCAGAGCAGTAGGAGGTAGCTTTCCCATCTTGGCCTTCCTTCTATGTTGAACTATGGCCTCCTGCCTTGATTCATGTTTCCTCCATTCAGTTTCAGAGAACCATTTGTTCCTATCTTGAATGTTATCCTTGGCAGCTTTCCAGGCAGTTAATATAATGTTTCTAGAGGTAGGGCTCCACTGCTCAAAGTCTGGCCTTTGTTCAGCTTGTTCCCTAAACCTCTTCTTAGAAAGTCTAGTCTCTTCTTCTTTCTGTAGAGCTTCTTCTTCTTTCTGAAGAGCTGCTTGCATAGCTTCAGATATAGGCTGAACCACTTTTTCTAGAATGACATTAGACTTCCCTTCAGTTGGGCTATACATGTGATGAATATCAGCTTGCACCATTTCAAAATCTGGAGGAGGATAGATAACTTGAGCCACTTCTGGTTGCTCCCCTCCTAAATATGCAGGCTAAATTCCAGATTCAGCAACATTGTCATCATCACAAAGTGGAGGATAGCCCAGTGTAGCTCTGATGGAATTAGATATCCATTTGGCATGATCAGAGCTAGCTTTGACTAAAACTCTCTCCCCCTTTATGACTTCTCTAGCCATGTGATCTCTGACATCATCCTTCTGGAATCTGATTTGATTATCCAAGTATCTGACTCCATCTTTAAAGAAAGGTTTGAGCTTTTTAAGTTGTTCAGATATGGCCTTCTGGGAGTCTTGAATAACAGTCTTAACAGCATTGATTTCTTCTTGAAATACCTTGTCAAATTCAGCTTTAACAGTAGCAGTAGAGGTAGAAGGTCCAGCAGCTATGTTCTTTAGTTTGTGACAATTGCATTATGAGATTCTGTCAAATTGTCATTCATTCTAAGTTGATTTTCAAGTACATATCCTTGCTTCAGGGCTATGTCATCAACTTGAGCCTTAATCTTTTCTTGGTGTGTAGCTAAGTACACCACTGCATTCCCCCCTTTGTGGAAGCAGTCTGTCATCTCCTTTTTGTTAAGATTCATTTCAAATTTTATTGACTTTATGTCCTGGGTCAGATCAAATTGCAAAGATTTGTGCCCTTCATCTACATACTTCTCAATTGCCTGCCTTTGTTCATCCAACTTGACTTGCATTGCAACCATTAAAGCACTATAATCCACAGTTGGAGTTGGCTGTGCTATAGGCTGTGGAGCAATAGTTTGTAGAGCCTTCTTATAACTTTGACTCCTTCTTTTGAATACATAAAGTTTCTGCTTCTTAGCCCTGGCAATCTCCTCATCTTCAGAGGCAGATGTGCTGGCTATATCCACCCTCTCCTTAGGGCTTGGAGGCTTCTCAGATACTTTCCTGGCAGGGTCTTCATTAATGTGCACTTGCTCCCCCTCAGCAGCAGCATTCTGTTCTTCAGTAGCAGCAATGTCTTTGTCAAAATCTTGCTGATCCAGATTTAAAAATAAATCTTCCATTGTGTACTCTTGTGGTGAAGGAGCTGGAGAAACTCTGGGCTCTTCAACCACTGGATCAGATACCATTTGAACAGTAACATCTTGAACAACAGCAGATGTGTCTTCTATAACAGCATCTGGAACTTGACTATCCAAATGAGTTTGCTGATGAACATCAGACAAATCAGTATCTTCCATAGGAAAATCTATAGTGTTTAGTTCAGTGATTACCTCTAGTATGATGGTGGTTGCTTGTTCACTTTCCAGTGTAGTGGGTTCATCTACAACTGGAAGCTCCCCCTGGCTTTGATCCTTATGTATGGGGCTAGCTTGAGGTAGCTCCCCCTGGATCTCAGCATCCACTTGTTGTGCTGGAGACTTCACAGCAGTTCCTGTGTCTTCTTCATCAGGGGTGATGACCACTTGTTCTTCACACTCAGAACTGCTAGTGGAAACCTGTTCCACTGGAGCAGTTTTCCTCTTCTTCTTTAGGGGTGATACTTTCTCAGGAACTTTCTTCTCAGGGGTTGGCAGCTCTTTAGACAACACCCTGTCCCACCAGGAGAAAATTCTCATATCCATTTTTCTCATGTGGTTTATTTTACTTCCAGCAGCTTGTCCCATAACTTCAGGTATAACATCAGCAAGATAAAGACTTATGATTCTGACCAGGTTGGGCTTCTTCAGACTTTCTTTAATTTTCTCAAACACTATAACTGACCAGTCTGTGTTTAGAGTGAAGATAATCCTTGTCATTATACTAAACATATGGGCAGACACTCTGTCATGCCCTCCTGGCTTGCTGAGTATGACTTTGCCAACAATCTCTGAAAGGAATTTCCCTTGATTGTTCATTCCCTTCCCGAGAAACACTGATCCAAGCTTCATCTTAGGATCCAGTCCACACCAGGTTAGAGCTTCCCTGGTTTTTGAAGCAGTAACCTCATTTTACTCTTTAGTTCTTGGAAGCTGTAGAATCTTCCTCAGACTTTTAAGGGTTACCTTAACCTTTGCTCCATGAACTCTGGATTTGATTTTGTAACCAGATTCGTCCACTTCAGCTCCATTGAGGAATTCAAGTACCTCTTTCTTCCATATCTTAGTAGGTTCTGAAACAAGATAATCCAATCCTGAATCGGCAACTAGGGTTACGACAGTCTGGATTTCTTGATCAGCATCCTCAAAAGCACTGCGCACCAGCTCGTATCCTTCGTTGACATTCTCCTCAAGCTTAGGCGCCATTAGGGTTTGTAGAATTTGTCTTGAGAGAAGAGAGGTGTCGACACAGAAGTTTGTTCTCGAAACTTTGAAAGCGTGTCGACAAACTAAGACAAAACCCTATATATACCTTTCTAATTTTGAAGATGAACAGGCGGGACAACTAACTTAAATTGTGTCGACACTGGCAATAAGTGTCGACACTTACTTATAATGTCTCGACACATATGTGTCGACACAAGTTTAGTCAACAGATTATATGTGTCGACACTTGTTTATGTGTCGACACCACTTAACTCGATACATAGTCGAGACTTTACTTAGAGAATTCTGAGTAAAACGCTAAGTGTCGACACCACCTTGGGTGTGTCGACACCAACTTGTCATGTGTCGACACTAATATTCTGAAGTGTCGACACTAACTTTCTAGATGTGTCGACACCTTTTCCCTGAAGTGTCGACACCAACTTTCTGTGTCGACACAGAAATCTCTATGTGTCGACACCTTTTTACTTAGCCAATTTCAATACTATAAACTTACTCTAAGTTTATCATTCCTAGTTCAATCTTAAACTTATTGAACTTAGCTTCTTCTAGGGGCTTAGTATACATATCAGCTAGTTGTTCATCTGTTTTAACATATTCAAGTGAAATATCTTCTCTTTCTACATGCTCCCTAAGAAAATGATATTTAATTTCAATATGTTTTGTTCTACTATGGGATACATGATTATTAGCTATTGAAATAGCACTAGTAGAATCACAAAAGAGTGAAGTTCTACTTACCTGAAATCCATAGTCCTCTAGCTGATGTTGTATCCACAGAAGTTGAGCACAGTAACTTCCTGCAGCCACATACTCTGACTTTGCAGTGGAGATAGTCACACTGGTTTGCTTTTTGCTACTCCATGAAATTAGTCTCCCACCTAGGAATTGACAGGTTCCAGTAGTGCTTTTTCTATCTTCTTTGCATCCTGCAAAGTCTGCATCTGAATAACCTGTTAGTTCAAAATCCCCATTCCTAGGGTACCAGAGGCCTAGATAGGGAGTGCCCTTTAGATATCTCAATATTCTTTTGACTGCAGTCAAATGAGACTCTTTAGGGCAGGCTTGATACCTTGCACAGACACATGTAGCATACATGATATCTGGTCTACTTGCAGTCAAGTATAATAGGGAGCCAACTATCCCTCTATACAAGGTATCATCTACAGGTTTCCCTGCATCATCCTTGCTAAGAGACATACTTGACCCCATAGGAGTCTTCATGGTGCTGGATGAATCCATACCATACTTCCTTATGAGTTCTAGGGTGAACTTGGACTGACATATGGATAAACCATTCTCAGTTTGTTTAACTTGGAGACCCAAGAAAAACTTCAGCTCTCCCATACTACTCATCTCAAATTGACTTTGCATTAGCTTTGCAAACTTTTTGCAAAGGCTATTTTCAGTAGACCCAAATATAATGTCATCTACATATATTTGGACTAGTATGACTTTGCCTCTAGATTCCCTAAGGAATAGAGTCTTATCTATTTTCCCCCTTGAGAACTTGTTCTCAATGAGGAAACTAGATAGGGTTTCATACCAAGCCCTAGGGGCTTGCTTTAACCCATATAAAGCTTTCCTAAGTCTATAGACATGATTAGGTAAAGTAGAATCAACAAAACCCGAGGGTTGTTCCACACAGACTTCTTCTTTAAGATTACCATTTAGAAATGCTGACTTGACATCCATTTGGTAAACTTTGAATACTTGATTGCATAGGCCAAGAACATCCTTATGGCTTCCAGTCTGGCTACTGGAGCAAATGTTTGATCAAAGTCAATACCTTCTTCTTGCCTATATCCTTTAGCAACCAGTCTTGCTTTATTCTTAATGATGACCCCTTGTTCATCCATCTTATTCCTGTAGATCCACTTGGTTCCTATTATATTGTGGTCTTTAGGTTTCGGAACTAGTTCCCAGACCTTGCACCTCTTGAACTGATTAAGCTCTTCTTGCATTGCTTCAGTCCATTGTGGATCTAGTATGGCTTCTTCGAACTTTTTAGGTTATACTTGGGATAGAAAGCTGGAGTAGACTGCTGCATTCAGATTTCTGCTCCTTATTTGTACCCCTTGTCTTGGATCTCCAATAATCTGCTCTACTGGATGATCTCTAAGATGCCTATTGGTTGGAGGCATCCTGACTTCTGGTTGAACCTCTTCAGCATCTCCATCATGCTGTACTCCTTGAACTTCATCAGCAATAGGTACATGTAGTTCTCCCCCTGGACAATAGCCACTGTCTTCTACTTGCTATCTTGCAGTAGATTCTTCTTCTAGAGTGAGCTTGTCCATCTTCTTTGTTAAACCTGTGGGGCTGCATACACTACTAGACAACTCATTGTTAATAAGTTTAGTCTCATCAAAAACTACATGCACAGATTCTTCTACAACTTGTGTAGTCAAGTTGTAGACTCTATAAGCCTTACTGTTGTTGCTGTACCCACAAAAATTCCCTCTTGGGACTTGGCTGCAAACTTAGTTAAGTAAGACTTTCCATTGTTAAGTATGAAGCATTTGCAACCAAAGATCCTGAAGTAGGATAGGTTTGGTTTCCTGCCTTTCACAACTTCATAGGGGGTCTTGTTGAGGCCTTTAGTTATGGTAGCCCTATTAATAACATGGCATGCAGTATTGACTGCTTCAGCCCAGAAATATTCTGGTAGTGATGTATCACTTAATAGAGTTCTACCTGCCTCAATCAAGGTCCTATTCTTCCTTTCAGCAATGCCATTTTGCTGAGGTGTTCTAGGTGAAGAAAATTCTTGAAATATCCCAAATTCTTCACATAGTTTTGTCATGCTATCAGACTGAAATTCAGTACCATGGTCACTTCTAATCTTGACCACTGTACTGTTTAGTTCATTCTGAATTTGCTTGACAAAGCTATAGAAGACACTAGGTGTTTCAGATTTCTGTCTTAAGAAGAACACCCAGGAAAACCTTGAGTAGTCATCTATAACTACAAAGGTATAGACCTTCCTACATAAGCTGTGAACTGGCATTGGACCAAAGAGATCCATATGCAAGAGGTATAAACACCTCACAACATCTTTGTTTTCTATGCTTTTAAAGGTGGATCTAGTCTGCTTGCCCTTTTGACAAGCTGAGCAAATACCATCTTTAACACACTTAACTTGAGGACCATTCCTCACTAACTCTTTGCTAAAGAGTTTGCTAATTGTCTTGTAGTTAAGATGGGCAAGCCTCTTGTGTCATTTGACACAATAAGAGACTGTCTCATCAGCTACAAGACACACTGGAGAACCATTATTCTCAACCATAATGTCTAAGCAATAGACATTCCTCTTTCTATAGCCAGTCAAAATGATCTCTTGATCAGTTGACCTCTTGATATGACAACCATTCTTAACAAATGAGATGTCATACCCTACATCACTTAATTGACTTATACTTATTAGGTTGTGTTTCAACCATTTAACATAAGCCACTTGAGTAATGGTAACTAAGTTACTAGAAATGTTACCAAACCCTTTGATGATTCCTTTTTCAGAACCACCAAAGGTTACTTTTGGACCATCTTTGATTGGAATGTAGTCCCTTAGTAGTCCCCTAATTCCAGTCATATGTCTGGAACATCCACTGTCCAAGTACCATATTGGGGCATGGTAACTTGGACTCACCTGCAAAACAGATTAATGAACCTTAGAACCCAAAGAATTCTTGGGTCCTTGGTACTTGTTAGTTTGCAACTTGACAAAGCTACCTACTGGTTTTCCAATAGGCAGATTGCTACACACTTTGGCACTAGCATTGTGCCAACAATCCATTGCAAAATGGCCAACTTTGCCACAACACCAACATTCAAACTTATTGTACCTTTGCTTAGGTACTGTCTTTGCTGTCTTATCTACAGCTGACTTGTTGAATGTTGGGGCTTTGCCCTTGGACTTGGACTTGGACTGAACAGTCCTTGCAGGTTTAATAAAACCCAGTCCAGCTTTACCCTTGTGATGAGCAAATTCATCAATTATGGGTAACATTGACTTAGGTTTGGAAAACCTAGCAACAAGCTCTCTCTCCTTCTGAAGATTGATCTCCAGACTCTTGATTTGATCATTCTTATAGGTGATAGTCCCCATCTGAATCACTGTTATGTGTTTCAGTCTGGCTATCTCATTAAGTTTTTGATCAAATAACTTCTCAACCTCAGTTGCAGCAGCTTTAAGATCAGCAATTTCCTTTGCCTGAATTTTGGCTAGGGACTTGCTCTTCTTGTAAGCTTGAAATAGAACCTTGTATTCATCTATCAACTGATGAATATCTGCTTCAGACTTAGATGCACTCTCATCACTGGATGATGATGAATCTGAATCTGTACTGGCACAAGAAATTGAACTTAGATTTGAACATTGTACCTTACTGGGTCCTGGCTGTTCCAGGATTTTGTCACCTTCTGTCAATGCCATTAGCCCTTGACATTGACTGTCTTCTTGTTCATATATAGACTCCAAAATCTGCATGAACTCTTCTTCTCCTTCTTCAGCAAACAGCCCTATGTATGCCTCAGCATCTGACTCGGTTTCTGAAGAAGAGATATCTGACAGGGTCTTCTCCTTTTTGGCAACAAATGACTTTTCTTTCTTGCCTTTAAAATGAGTCTTCTTCCTGTCACTAGACTCCTTTCTCTTTTCTAGACAATCTACAACAACATGGCCTTGTCTGTTGCAGCAATAACACACTATTTTTGAAACAGTTGCCTTGCTAGATTTAGTCCTCTTCCTGTCCTTCTTTGAAGCCTTTTTATTCTGAAATAAGTCTTCTTTTCCCTGTGAAGTAGAAGGCTTTGACTTCCACTGTTTCTTCTTCAAGAACTTCTGAAAATGTCTAGTGAAGGCAGCAAAGTCTTCATCACTTCCACTGCTTTCAGACTTTGTGCTGACAGACTCATCTGACTCTGATTCAGCAACCTTTGGAGGTGGAGTTGGTGACTTACCTCTGTACTTTCTGGTGGCTTCTGTCTTGAAAGCTACTGTTCTTTTCTTATGTTCATTTCTAGTTGATTTCTCCTCCTCTTTCCTCACTGTCAACTGCATTTCATATGACAACAATTTACCAAACAGTGTAGGTGGAGGAATTTCTCCCAACTTAGCCATTTCTCTAATGGCACAGATCTTGGTGTCCCAATCTTTAGTTAGGGACCTTAAGAACTTGTCATTTAGTTCATAATTACTGAACTCTCTTCCATAAGACATGAGTTCATTCACTATCCTATAGAACTTCTTGTAGCACTCAGTTATGCTATCACCCTTTCCTTGTCTAAAACTTTCATACTCTTGATTTAGCAAGGATTTTCTGTCTTGCCTAACTTCTTCAGAACCTTCCATATACACAATAAGGGTATTCCACATCTCTTTGGCTGTCTTACAGTGTATAAGATTCTGAAAAGTTGCATCATCTATGGCACTCACTATAATGTTTTGTGCCCTTTTGTCCATGGTGGCTAGGACAATCTCATCCTTAGTCATTTCAGAGAAATTCTTTGGTGTTCTCTGATTAGCATCTAGGACTGACACCTTCATGGGCACATATGGCCCTTCCTTTACTGTGATGTAAATTCTTGGGTCTGAGGCCTCCATAAACAGCCTTACCCTTTCCTTCCATATGCCAAAGATTTCCTTCCTACATATAGGTAGTTTCATTGATCCCAATTCCTTGTGATTTTTTGTGGAACCCATGGTTCTTGATTTTCTTGAATCTGTAATTTGACTTAGACTGAATCTGCCAATCAGGATCTCCTCAGACTGTTAGTTCTTTTTGAGGAACCTCCCTCTGATACCACTTGAAAGATATAGTACCTAAACACCTAGAGGGGGGGGTGAATAGGTGACCAAATTCTTTTTAAACTTTAATGGCAACAATCAGTTTTAAACACAGAATCTAATCTGCTTTTGCACAGCAATCACACAGTATTCACAGCAATTCACAGCACACAGAAGACACACAATTTTATAGTGGTTCCCCAAGCTTTGGGTACATCCACTTTCCCCCTTCGCCTATCTAGCAGTGTACTAGATTCAGCCAAACTTCTCCACTATCTCAGAACCCAAACTGGTTCCTACACCTCAGGCTCAAGGCCCTACAACTCAGCTTTTCCACAAAGCCTACACTCAGCCACAAAGGCCTACACTCAGCCACCCATGCCTACACTCAGAGATACCAATCTCCTACACTCAGGCTCCCAAAGCCCTACACTCAGCCTTTATAATTATAGGCTTACAAAAACTCAGATCCAAAGGATCCTACAAGATAAAAATGAATTTACAAAAGATAACTCAGCAACCCAAAGACAAGAGAGGGGAGTTGTGAGTTTCTTGATGAGTTCTTGGAAGAACTCAGCTGGAATCAATCTGACTTAGCTTTCTTCAAAGCTTCTTGAAAGTAGAACTCAATAATACTGACTCCTTCTGCAGTTGATCCTTGATCTCTGCTTCTTAAGATCCAGAATAAATCTGAACCCTTCTTCTCAGCCTAGTTCCAATGGCTGATTTCTTGGATGGAGCTCTCTCTCTCCAACTTCTTAGATCTGCACTTGATAGCTAGATCTTCTTTAAATCTGAACTTGAACTTGTGTTCAATCTCTTCAACAACTTGTTGATCCGTCTCTTCTGTAGACAGCATAGGCCTATTTATAGGCCTTCTTCAAGATAACCGGCTGGTCCGGTCCATAACTGAATTCTGACAACTCTGACAGGTGTTGTAGACCGGCTGGAATGGCAGCTGTCAAGTCATCCAGTCAGTTCTTGAAAATGCTGTAACTGTCTTTAAGTGTCGAGACTTTCTGTCTTTAAGTGTCGACACTTATAGACCAAGTGTCGACACATGTTGTCTAAGTGTCGACACTAGTCTACAAGGTGTCGACACAACTCCTTGTGTTGTTGATTCTTTATCTCGACACTGCTTCTCCTTTATGTGTCGACACTGAAATTGAGTGTCGACACAAGTACTTGTTATTCAGAATTTTGCTGAATTCTTCTAAGTGTCGACACATCTTCTTTGTGTCGACACATCTTCATGTGTCGAATCTGTTAAGTGTCGACACTGCTTCTTGGTGTCGACACATCTTCATTGTTGATATTTGTTGAGTGTCGACACATTGCTTTGGGTGTCGACACTTACATCTTCAGTCGAGACTCTGGTTGAGTGTCGACACATTCCCTTAGTGTCGACACTTGTACTTAGAATATTCTTGAGCTTTGCTGTTCTTTGCTAAGTGTCGACACAGCTCCTTGTGTCGACACTTTCTTCAAGTGTTGAGTCTTCAGCTAAGTGTCGACACATTGTTCTGGGTGTCGACACTTACTTCCAGTGTTGACTCTTCTGCTAAGTGTCGACACATTATTCTGAGTGTCGACACTTGTACTTAGTCTCTGCTGACTTTTGCTGAGTGTCGACACAGCTCCAAGTGTCGACACTTTTTGATGTAGACACAGCTTCACTGGGTGTCGACAAAACTGCTAAGTGTCGACACAGTTTTACTGGCTTTTCTTCATTGAGTGTCGACACAGCTCCTTGTGTCGACACTTTCTATCTGGTGTCGACTCAGCATCCCTGGTGTCGACACAATGACTCCAAGTGTCGACACTGCTTGCCTAGGTGTCGACACAAGTCTTCTTAAGTGTCGACACTTTCCCTCTGGGTGTCGACACATGGACTTAGAAACTTTTTGCTTTATTCCTGCAAATACTTAACCTGCACAAGTAACTCAAAATACATCAAATACATTTTGATGTATATCATTGAGTTGGGCGAGACTTCTTCAAATCAGGTACATTTAAACCAATGTACCCAACAGAATGAGATGATGTCTACTTGCTCTTGGGAAGGGTTTATGGTAGGTTGCATTAGGTATTTTTAAGCTAAACAAAACCTATTATTGTATAACATTCATAACATATTTTGGTCACCTAACAAGTATTTTCCAAACAACGTAAAAATGATGATTTCTTATATTATAAATCTAGAATGCATATAGGAGATCGTCATAAGTAAACTAAAGTATTTTTCGGCGCGTACAAACACACGTTTTGAGCCCTAAGGCCGAGGGATACGACCATCAAACTAAACGATTTTCTTGCATATAACAGATGATTTTCAACTACTAAGTAAGCATCGAGGCTTTTCCTGAGCGTGTGCAGTTATCCCCTGCACGACGCGGCATCATAACACGTAGTTCCTCTTACTCTGATACGATGTACTTGTTGGGGAAATGCGGGTTGTGACAGTTGGTATCAGAGCCAGGTTTGCTTGACAATTGGTCGGGCAAACTTTCTTTTTAGTCATTATTAGGCATCATCATATCATACACACATCGAGGTGCCATCCGTATGTCTTGGCCGAAGCACGCACACTACACTCATGGCATGAGCAGAAGTATACAGGGCATATTATGTAGTATGGGATGCATAATATGTGGTTGTATATGGATCCACCATAGGGGCAACATGTGCGGGTTATGTAGTATGGGATGCATAACCTCACCATATGGATGCGACTAGCACGTTTTTTTTTTCTTCATTGCATGCAATGCTATGTAGTATGGGATGCATAGCATTGTGATGCGTACGACCGCTCATGGCATGCATTAAGGTCTTTTCTAGAATGCATAGCACAACACACATAACATAACATTGCATGAACACAACGTGCCAAGCTAAAGATCTACATGATGACACCTGTACACACATGGTTTTGGGTCAAATACAGTCATGCATTCATCGGTTAGGCACAAGTTAGTGGGATGACGGTGAGTCATCTTTAGACTAGGCATAACATCATTCTCAAACTCCCAGAGCAAGTTAGCAGTTGATGTTCATATTTATATATGTCTTGTCTGTACAGCGTCGTTATGTGTTGCTTGTTGGGTTGAGTTTGATTTCGTGTGAAATGGTTTATAGGATGTCGAAGCGTCCAGTGACAAGGCAGACTCCCCAATCTGAGGGTGAGTCTTCGGGCGCGCAAAACAATGCTCGGATGGATAACCTATGACAAAGTAATGAGGCTTTAACTAGGCAGGTGCAGGATGTGCAGTCCCATCTCCAAGCTATGTCATCAGCGATGTCTGGGCTAGCACCAAGAGTGCAAGAGACTGTCAGAGGCCCCACTATTTCTACTCCTTCTGTGGCGTTGATACCCCCAGTTGTGGTTCCTCCTGCGATGACTTTTATCTCGCAGTTTCAGCGACTTGGACCACCTACCTATGATGGAAAAGCGGACTTTGTGATCTTGGATGATTGGGTGATCACGTTGGAAGAGATGTTTGTCTATTCTGGCGTTACCGAGGACCAGAAGGTGATGCTTGCCGCCTATCAACCAAAAGAGGTAGCTAAAGGTTGGTGGTTGCGAGAGAAGGAAAGCCTAGTGGCGGGATGTTCATGGGAAGCCTTCAAAGAAATGTTACGGCGCAAGTTTCTGCCGTTAGTGGAAAGGGACCGCCTGATGAATGACTTTTTGTACCTGAAACAGAGGAAACTCACAGTTAGTGAGTATGAAATTGAGTTTAGCAAGCTAAGTCGGTTCGCTCCGAGCTTGGTGACTACGGAAGCTGACCGAGTAAAGAGATTTCTTGGCGGACTTCGGAGCGATGTTCAGCAGTTCGCAAGCGCTTATGGAGCGACGAGTTACACCACTGTGGTTGAGGCTGCTTTGAAGGTTGAAGCTATAGAAAAGGCAAAACAAAGAGGGCAGCTGATGAGGAAGGATAAGAGAAAGCTGGTGGGAGGGAAAAGCTCCCAAGAATCAGACGTAAGAAAGAAGAGTAAGGAGACATGTAGCTTCTGTGGCCGGTCAGGCCACCCATTTGAGAAATGTTTCAAGCGGTTGGGGATTCAGAAGAAGGAGAAGGTGCACGCCATTCAGGGTGCGCCAACCAGAGACTTGGAGTGCACAAGTTGTGGGGGAAGAGGTCATGATGTGGGCCGCTGCTGGGTCAAAGACAAGGTGTGCTTTCAGTGTGGCAAACAGGGACATCTCAAGGCAAGGTGCCCACAAAACCAGCTCGTGCTGCAGCCAATGCCACTCCAGGCTTTGCCTCTGCCTCCGCGTTTGGACAAAGGAAAGGGGAAGTTAAATGTGATCTCTTCAGAGGAAGCTTATATGTCACCTCAGGTTATTTCAGGTTCGCTTCCTTCCTCTGGTTCACGTTTTGTTTATGACTCTTACGCGTAGTTCTTAGCTACATATGTACCCTTATAGGAAAATTTAAGGTAAAGAACTGTTGGGTGCGTGTTCTCTTCGATTCTGGCTCCACCCATTCATTTGTGGATCGAACCTTTCTGGATCGGTCGCATTTGACACCAGATCGAGTGGGGAATGCCTTTTTGGTGAAGTTTCCTTCCGGTGCTTCTGTGGTTGCAGACTGGGGACTTCTTGATTGTCCCATTTTGTTGGGGGATTTCTTAGCGAAGGATGATTTCAAGGTGATCGATTTGGAAGATTTTGACGTTATCCTGGGCATGGACTGGTTATCCCGCTATGACGCCGTCATCTAGTGCAAAGGAAAGCGCTTGGATTTTATCAAGGACAATGGTCAGCCGGGAAGTGTTTATGGTGATTCTTGCCAGGATTCTCCATGGATTTCAGCGGTATGTGTTCGGACGTTGTTTGTTTCCGACTGTTTTGCTTGTTTAGTCTCAGTTGTGGGGACTAGTGCTGTTTTGCCGCGTTTGGAGGAGATTCCTGTTGTGCGTGAATTTCCAGATGTTTTTCCTACTGATCTTCCTGGTCTTCCCCCTGATCGTGATGTCGAGTTTGTCATTGATTTGGAGCCGGGTACGCGGCCTATTGCGAAAGCACCGTACAGAATAGCCCCGCATGAGCTAGCAGAGTTGCGTACACAGCTGGATGACTTATTGGCAAAGGGGTTTATCAGGCCAAGTTCATCACCTTGGGGTGCACCGGTGTTATTTGTGAAGAAGAAAGATGGATCGATGCGGCTTTGCATCGATTACCGGGAGTTGAACAAGGTGACGATTAAAAACAAGTACCCACTGCTAAGAATTGATGATTTGTTTGATCAACTGCGTGACAGTTCAGTATTTTCGAAGATTGATCTCCGCTCGGGCTATCATCAGCTAAAGGTTCGGGAGTTTGATATTCCGCGGACTGCGTTTCGATCGAGACATGGCCATTTTGAATTTCTTGTGATGTCGTTTGGTTTGACCAACGCACCATCAGCCTTCATGGATATGATGAACCGGGTGTTCAAGGACTACTTGGATAGGTTTGTGGTGGTTTTTATTGACGACGTTCTCGTCTACTCCCGTAGTGCTGAGGAGCATGAACAACATCTACGATTGGTATTAGCCACTTTGCGAGACCAACAGTTATTCGCCAAGCTAAGCAAATGCGAGTTTTGGTTGCCTCAGGTTGCATTTCTGGGTCATGTTATTAATCAACATGGAATTTCAGTGGATCCCGAAAAGATTGTTGTAGTCATGGAGTGGAGGAGACCGGAGACACCAAAGGAGATTCGGAGCTTCTTGGGATTGGCCGGCTATTATCGCCGATTTGTAGAAGGTTTTGCTACGTTGGCTGCACCGTTGACTCGCTTAACCCAGAATAATGTGGCGTTTGATTGGAATGACAAGTGTGAGGCATCATTCCTTGAACTCAAGAACAGGTTATGTACGGCTCCTGTGTTGATATTACCGACAGAAGGGATAGATTATGACGTTTTTGTGGATGCGTCGCACGTTGGACTTGGATGTGTTTTAATGCAAGACAAAAAGGTGATTGCGTATGGGTCTCGGCAGTTGAAAAGTCATGAAAAGAACTACCCGACGCATGATTTGGAGTTCGCAGCGGTAATATTTGCATTGAAGTTGTGGAGACACTTACTTTACGGCGCGCAGTGTAAAATCTTTACGGATCATAAAAGTTTGAAGTACATCTTCATGCAAAAGGAACTTAATCTGCGCCAACGGCGATGGCTTGAATATGTAGCTGATTATGATGTGGAAATTCAGTATCATCCCGGGAAAGCTAATGTTGTGGCCGATGCTTTGAGTCGGAAGATAGGTAAATTATTTAATCTTTCAGCCGACCGTCTAGTGGAGGAATTTCTATTGATGGATATTGCCGTGGGAAGATATGAACCACAAAGTCATTCGGCAGTAGAAGAACCTTCATGGATGGTGCTTGCACGACAACATCAAAAGGGTGATCCTGATCTTTTACATTTATTTCTTCGGACTGAAAAGGGTGAATTACCAGATTTTGCTATTGATGATGGGGGCACGTTAAAGTATCGCGGTCGATTTTGTATCCCTGCAGTTGGAGACATTCGCGATATGGTGTGTAGGGAAGTACATGGCTCAAGTATGGCCTACCATCCAGGCTCAACTAAAATGTACCGTGATTTGAAACAAATTGTCTGGTGGTATGGAATGAAAAGAGATATAGCGCAATTTGTATCTGAATGTCATACCTGCAATCGGGTGAAAGCTGATCTAGGAGGCCTGGTGGCAAGTTGACACCATTGGAGATTCCAACATGGAAGTGGGAAAGCATTTCAATGGATTTTATTACAGGCTTACCAAGATCTCCACGAGGACATGACTCCGTATGGGTGATCGTGGATAGGTTGACCAAGTGTGCTCACTTCATACCATTTAAGGTCAACTACCCGATGAAGACAATAACGGAGCTATATTTGAACGAGATCATCCGACTGCATGGTGTGCCAGTCAATATCATTTCAGACCGGGATTCCCGATTTACTTCTCATTTCTGCAAGAGTCTACAAGAGGGTTTGGGGACGGATTTGAGGTATTCCACTGCTTACCACCCTCAGACGAATGGCCAAATGGAACGAGTAAACCAAATCGTGGAAGATATGATTCGATGCTACATTCTTGAGTATGGCGGAGCATGGGATGAACGTTTGCGCCTTATGGAGTTCGCATATAATAACAGCTATCAAGAAAGCTTGTAAATGGCTCCGTTTGAAGCTTTATATGGGCGACGATGTCGGACTCCCCTATTTTGGGATGAGGTTGGCGAGCGGCCTTTCTTGGGTCCAGAGGCGCTCGAGGACATGGAAGTTGCCGTACGACTTATTCAGGAGAAGCTCTGGATCGCTCAAGAGCGATATGAAAAGTATGCCAACCGGCGAAGGTCAGAGTTAGAGTTTGCAGTGGGGGAGTTCGTCTTCCTGAATGTATCCCCATTGGTTGGAATTAAAAGGTTTGGAAAAGAGCGCAAATTAGACCCAAGATATCAAGACCGTTGAGGACTTGCGGGCTCGCGCTGCCGGACTGGAAGAGGAGAAAAACCAGCTGCGCGCCCGCCTTGCCGGGGTGGAGGGGAGAACGTGACGCTGAAGGAGGAGAACAAGGGCCTCCATCATGAGGTCCGCCGCCAAGCGCAAATCTTCTTTCCCCCGGGCAACAGCGAGCCCACCTTCCTATATAAGAGCCCAAGGATCTTTGGCGAGGCAGACGTTGCTGAGAGGCTGTAGGTCAATTCAATTGAGTTTGCCGAATGCACCCTTCAAATGATGAAGGATACAGACGTGCTGGTGGAGGGCTGTGAGGAGATCACAGCCCGGGACCTCATGCCGAGCCTGTTCCCGGCGACGCCTCCTAGCGAGAAGGAGGACAACCTCGACCTGCTCTTCGGGAAGGGCTTCCAAGATGACCTGTCTGCTGGAGGGGGCGAAGATCGTCAGTCCGGTGGGGGGGGAGCTGATTTGTTTTTTGTATTCTCGCCTAGGCGAGGTCCCCTTGTAATTAACATTATACAATTGAAAATAGTTTTGATATGAATTTTGTCTTTACTTTTCCTTTTTTTGGGCTTCCCGGTTGTGACGTAAATTCTTGCAAGCTCTCCTCCTTGGGAGAACTTGCGAGGATAGATCTTACCATTAGGTTGAATGTTCAGACTCGTTCCCGAGAGTAGACCTTGAGAGCTCGCTAGCCCTAGACGATCTGGGGGTGGACTACACGCCGCACTGGGCTCACCACCCCCCAGCTCGCTCGCGAGCTGACTATTTTTTTCACCAATGTGGAATCAAAATCGCCAAAAAATTCACAAGTAAAACTGAAGGGGGGTGAAGTGCCCTGCCGGAGCCAGCCTTCCTCGGTGGGAGTAAAGGACGGCTCGTCATCCCTTTGCCAAGCTGGGCTCACGAGTCCCGACTCGCCTGTGTAGATTCTTCTCTTCCTGTTTTTAGAAAGTCCAAACTTCTTAAGTAATATCTGGAGAGTATAGAACTTCCCCGAGTGACATCCAGCTCTATCAGCTAAGTGAGAGCCTGACAGCGGGATCTGCTCGGGGTCCGGGTAGATGTTGTCGAGTATTATCCAGCCCTGCCAGATAGGTGAGAGCCTGACAGCGGGATCTACTCGGGATCTGGGTAGACACCATCGAGTGACATCCTGCCCTGCCAGCTAAGTGAGAGTCTGACAGCGGGATCTGCTCGGGGTCTGGCTAGACAATATCGAGTGACATCCAGCCCTGTCAGCTAAGTGAAAGCCTGGCAGCGGGATCTGCTCTGGTCTGGGTAGATGTCATCGAGTGACATCTAGCCCTGCCAGCTAAGTGAGAGCCTAGTAGCGGGATCTGCTCGGGGTCTGGGCAGATGACATCGAGTGACATCCGGCCCTACCATCTAGGTGAGAGCCTGACAGCGGGATCTGCTCGGGGTCCGAGTAGATGCCATCGAGTGACATCCAGCCCTGCCAGCTAGGTGAGAGCCTGGCAGCGGGATCTACTCGGGGTCCAGGGAGACGTAATCGAGTGACATCCAGCTCTGCCAGCTAGGTGAGAGCCTGGCAACAAGATCTACTCGGGGTTCGGGCAGACGCCATCAAGTGACATCCAACCCTGCCAGCTAAGTGAGAGCCTGACACCGAGATCTTCTCGGAGTCCGGGTAGACACCATCGAGTGACATCCAGCCCTGCCAGCTAGGTGAGAGCCTGGAAACAGGATCTGCTCGGGGTCCGGGCAGATGCCATCTAGTGACATCCAGCCCTGCCAGCTACGTGAGAGCCTGACAGCGGGATCTGCACGGGATCCTGGTAGACGCCATCAAGTGACATCCAACCCTGTCAGCTGAGAGCCTGGCAGTGGGATATGCTCATGGTCTATCAAATGAACACTTCACCCTCTCACGCGAATTATTGCAACAGGATTAGCACATCAAAAAGCTTTATTAAGAACAAAGCATTACTTACATATCTCAATGATAAAAACGTTTTAAGTCATCACCGCTACAGGTGATACTTAGGGTCTCGCCCTCCATATTCTGGAGACGATACCCTCCTGATCTTAATGTTTTTTTTACAATGTATGGGCCTTCCCAGTTGGGGTTGAGCTTCCCCACGACTGCTGATCTTCCCGCTGCATCCACCTTTTTCAAGACCAAGTCCCCCTCCGCAAATTGTTTGACTTTGACGTGCTTGTCAAAATACTTAGTCATTCTCCTCTTCACTTCTTCCTGTCGGATGGCGGAGAGGTCGCACAGTTCCTCTAGCATGTCAAGGGAGAATCACAACTCCCCCTCATTTTCGGCCCGCCATTCTTCCCTGCCTTCCTCTACCGTGATCACCCGAGGCGTTTGAACTTCAAATTCTATGGGGGGTACTACCTCACATTCATGGGAGAGCATGAAAGGGATATTCCTTGTGGCTGTGTTGGGGGTGGTCCTCAGGGCCCAGAGGATTGAGGGAAGCTGCTCCA
Source organism: Platanthera guangdongensis (assembly GCA_039583875.1). Taxonomy (NCBI): domain Eukaryota; kingdom Viridiplantae; phylum Streptophyta; class Magnoliopsida; order Asparagales; family Orchidaceae; genus Platanthera; species Platanthera guangdongensis. The sequence goes on from CM077163.1 coordinate 10,261,412, forward strand.
CCCAGCTCCCTTTCAGGTTTTCTACCTTCTTCTTCAGGAGATTCACAATAATCTTGTTTGCGGCCTCTACCTGCCCATTGCTCCTGGGGTGGTGGATCGAGGCAAACCTGAGGTCAATTCCGAGCTGCTCGCAGAAGTTAGTGAATTCCACGCTGGCAAACTGGGGCCCGTTGTCCGTGATGATGGCCTGTGGCAACCCATGGCGGCAGATGATCTCCCCCCAAATAAAATTTTTGATGACCTGGGAAGTCACTTTGGCCAGCGCCCTCACTTACAGCCACTTAGAAAAATTGTCAATCATTACTAGCAGGAACCTCCTCTGCCCGCCGGCCTGGGGGAATGGTCCAACCAAGTCCATTCCCCAAATTGCAAAGGGCCAGGGGCCTTGATACTCTTGAGGCGTTGAGCAGGTTGCAGTTGGAGGGGGCAAACAACTGGCATTTATGGCACCTCTTTGTGAATTCTGTAGCGTCGTGGCCCAAGGTTAGCCAGGAGTATCCTTGCCTGAGAATTCTCCCTTACAGGGTCCGACTCTCTGAGTGACTCCCACACTCCCAAAAGTGGACTTCCTCCAAGATCTTTTGTGCCTCACTCTCGGTCACGCAACGGGCCAACATCCCTAAGAGAGTCTTCCTATACAATTTCCCATCCCGGAGGAGATAATATATCTACTTGTATCTGAACTTCTACTTGTCCATCCCCTCCGGATAATCCCCTGTGGAGAGGAAGGTTGTGAACGGTTCCGTCCATGAGGGTTGTTGATCTACTTCCATCAGCTCTCCCTCCATAATGGAAGGGAGAAATAGATCGGTGATGGTACCCCCCATCCGTGGGCCATACTTCGCCAGCTGATTAACCTGCTCGTTTTCCTCCCTGGGCACGTGACGGATGAAGAAGATCTGGAATGTGTCGATTACCCCCTTCACTTTTGCTAAGTATAGCCGAAGGGTAGGTTCACTGACCTCAAATTCCCCGTTGATCTGGGAATCCACCACCATAGAGTCAGTGAGTACTTCGACATCTAGCACCCCCAGTTTCCTGGCCAGGCGCAGCCCTGCTATTACGACCTTATATTCGGCCTGGTTGTTAGTGATGGGGAAGTGCACCACCACTGTTTGCTCAATCCTCGCCCCTTGGGGGCTTTCCAAGACTACCCCTACCCCCAAGGAATGTCTCCCTGAAGCGTCGTCCACCTTCACCTTCCACGAGGCCAGATGAGTGAGTCCCTCCTCTGCCACTTCGACCACTTAGTCGGCAAAGAAATCGGCCATCGCTTGGACCTTGATCGAGAGGCGGGCGACGAAGGAGATGTCGAACTCGCTTAGCTCTACCGACCATTTGGCTAGCCTGTTCGAATGCTCCACCCCCTCGAAGATGTTGCGGAGGGGATGGTCAGTCACCACCCGGATGGAGTGTGCTTGGAAGTAGGGTCGAAGCCTCCGGTCCGAGATGATTAGAGCAAAGGCCAGCTTTTCTAAGATCGGATATCGGAGTTTGACCTTCCTCAGAACCCGACTCACATAGTATATGGGGAGCTGCCTCTTCCCCTCTTCATGAACCAGGACAGAGCTCAAGGCCTCTGCTCTGACCCCGAGATACAAGTACAGGTCTTCCCCTTCCTTCAGCCCTCAGAGCAGCAGAGCTTGGGTCAACTGCTTCTTCAGGGCTTGGAATGTCTCCTTGCACTCCTTAGTCCACTAGAATTTTTGGCCCCCCCTTAGTGTCTCGAAGAAGGGGGTGCACTTTTCCCCGGCGCGGGAGAGGAACCTGCTCAATCCTCCCAACTTCCCTGTTAATCACTGCACCTCTTTAGCATTTAGCGGTGACCCTATCTCCATGATGGCCTTGACCTTGTCAGGATTTGGCTCGACCCCTGCGGGGGATAAGGAGATGCCCCAAGAACTTCCCCCTACTGGCCCCAAAGATGCATTTCAGGGGATTCAGCCTTATCTTATATTTGCGCAGGGTGGCGAAGGTTTCTTCCAGGTCCTGGAGGTGAAAGTCCACGTCTTGACTCTTGATCATTAGATCGTCTACGCATACCTCGAGGTTCCTCCCCTTCTGTTCTCGGAAGACCCTGTCCATCCCTTCTGGTATATCGCCCCTGCATTTTTCAGCCCAAAGGGCATCATTTTGTAGTAGTAGCACCTGTCCCTCGTGATGAATGAGACATCCTTGATGTCTGGGGGTGCATCCTGATCTTGTGATAACCTGAAAATGCATCTAAGACACTCATTACAGGAAAACCGACGGCTGAGTCAACCAGCGCGTCGATCCGAGGCAAGGGATAACATTCCTTAGAGCATGATTTATTAAGCAAAGAAAAATCAACACACACACGCCACCGAACATCCCCTTTTTTAACCATAACAACATTGGATACCCAGCCGAGGTATTGTATTTCGGATACAAAGCCGTCCCTGAGGAGTTTGGCCACCTCCTCCCTGATGGGCTCGGCCAGCTTGCGGTGGACCTCTTCTTCTGCTGGATGGGGCATGCTCTCGGGTCCAGGTTGAGGCGATGGAAGCCACGTCTGCTTCAACCCCCGACATATCCGCTGCGCTCCATTCAAATATGTTCACATTCTTTTGGATGCATGCCAGCATCCTGCCCTGAACCTCTGGGGTCAGCCCTCCGCTGATGCGAACCTTCTCCACCCAATCTCCAAGGGTGAGAACTTCCATCTCCACCACCTCTTCCGCAACCTCCAGCCTGGACTTCTCCTCCCATTCTCTGACGTCCCTCTCCTTTGGGACAAGAACTTCCTCAGCTGCCGCTTCCTCCTCCATGGCGATCACCTCGGCCAACTCCTCCTGATCTCCTGCCACTTCTACCTCGGCGCAGCTCTCCACATCCATCCCCTCTCTGCCAGCCTTCTTCTCTGCTTCCTCTATTCTCCGCTCCATCTCCTCGGCCCCTTCATGCCAGGAGATCGAGTTCACGACGGTGACATAACATGAAAGAAATTGTACCCTAATCACCTAGAGGGGGGGGGGTGAATAGGTGACTAAATCTTTTTTTAAACTTTTAGGCAGATTGTAGATAATATCACAGATTTATAACTAATTCTTCACAACAATCAATCAGCAATCACAGAATAAACATGCACACAGTGAACACACAGATTTATAGTGGTTCCCCAAGGTTTGGGTACATCCACTTTCCCCCTTCGCCTATCTAGTAGTGTACTAGATTCGGCCAAACTCCTCCACTATTCTTCAGATCCTCAGATCTTACACTCAGAACCCCAAATGGTTATTACAGCTCAGGCCCAAGGCCCTACAACTCAGTCTTCTCCAAAGACCTACACTCAGCCAAAAGGCCTACACTCAGCCACAAGGCCTACACTCAGCCAAAAGCCTACACTCAGCCACAAGGCCTACACTCAGCCACAACAGGCCTACACTCAGAGATAAGAATCTCCTACACTCAGGCACACAGCCCTACCACTCAGCCTTTATAATTACAGGCTTACAACTCAGACCCCTAAGGATCCTACAAGAAATTAAGAATACAAAGAATATACATACAACTCAGAAAAAGAGAGATGAGTTGACAGGTTCTTGATGAGTTCTTGAAGAACTCTGCTGAGATCAACTCACTTGGCTTTCTTCAAAGCTTCTTGAATGTAGAACACAATAGGGTTGATCTTCTCTGCAGCTGATCTTCAATCACTGCAACTTAAGATTCAGAACTAGGTCTGAACCCTTCTTCACAGCCTGGTTCCAACGGCTGACTTCTTGGAAGGAGCTCTCTCTCCAACTACTTAGATCTTCTGATCACTTCAACTGATTTGTGTTAATCTGTGTTGAATCCTTTTGATGTGTTGATCCTCTTCTTCTGTTGACAGAATAGGCCTATATATAGGCCTTCTTCATGATGACCGACTGATCCGGTTCCTAACAGCTTTCTGACATCTCTGACAGTTGCAGTAGACTGGCTGGAATGGCAGCTGTCATGTTATCCAGTCACTTCTTGAAATATCTATAACAGTCTGAAAGTGTCGAGACAGTCTGTCTTTAAGTGTTGACACATATAGACCAAGTGTCGACACAAGTAGACTAAGTGTCGACACTAGCCTTCAAGGTGTCGACACAACTCCTTGTGTTGTAGAATTTATGTCTCGACACTGCTTCTTCATCATGTGTCGACACTGATAATGTGTGTCGACACAACTCCTTGTTCTTCAGTACTTTGTTGATTTCTTGTAAGTGTTGACACAACTCCTTTGTGTCGACACATCTTCTTGTGTTGAACTTGTTAAGTGTCGACACATCTTCTTGGTGTCGACACATGCCTTCAGAGTTGATACTTTTGCTGAGTGTCGACACATCTGCTTGGTGTCGACACTTGTACTTAGTCTTCATATAAATTTGCTGAGTGTCGACACAGTTCCTTGTGTCAACACATTCTTCTTCTGTTGAGACTTTGGCTGAGTGTCGACACATCTCCTTTGTGTCGACACTTGTACTTAGAATTTTGTTGAACTTTGCTGAGTGTCGACACAGCCTCCTTGTGTCGACACTTTCTTCATGTATTGAGTCTTCTGCTGTGTGTCGACACATTCTTCATTGTGTCGACACTTTCTTCATGTGTTGAGTCTTCTGCTGAGTGTCGACACATTCTTTATTATGTCGACACTTATACTTAGACTCTACTGAAATTTGCTGAGTGTCGACACAGCCTCCAAGTGTCGACACTTTCTGATGTAAACACAGTTCCTCTGGGTGTCGACACTGCTTCTAAGTGTTGACACTTCTTCACTAGACATTTCTTCATTTAGTGTCGACACAGCTTTCATGTGTCGACACTTTCTGTCTGGTATCGACTCTGCATCCCTGGTGTCAACACAATTACTCCAAGTGTCGACACTGCTTCTCTGGATGTCGACACAAGTCTTCTTAAGTGTCGACACTTTGCTTCTGGATATCGACACATGGACTTAGAAACTTTTCAGCTTTCCCTGCAAATACTTAACCTGAACAGCTAAACTCAAAACACATCAAATACATTTTGATGTATATCATTGAGTAGGGTGAGGCTTCTTCAAATCAAGTACATTTAATCCAAAGTACCCAACAATCTCCCCATATTTGGAGATGTCATAACCCTTAGTCAATGATATACACCATACATAACAAAATTACAGTATGATGTAAAACAGGATTATATAACAGGGTAAATTCATAAACATGTAATAAACAAAACATGTATATACCAATATCTCAGAACAAGAATATAACACATATCACATAGTTCTAAGAAACTTCAACATTTTCATTATCAAAAGTTTACAGGAAGTTTAATACAAGTGATTACAACTGTAAACAAAAGATAAATTCTATCCTATTGCTTCTCAGTCTCCTTGATCACTATGCCCTTTCCAGACTGTATCTTTGCTTGCACAGGGGCTTCAGCATCTTCAGCAGCAACAGGCTTCTTGCCTTTAAGATCCTTCTTTTTTAACTCTTCAGCTTTGATTTTTTGCCTTTCAAAGTAATGATAAGGCTTGAGAAAGTACTTGCTAGGCTCCCGGGCAGTAGGAGGTAGCTTTCCCATCTTAGCCTTTCTTCTATACTGCACAATGGCTTCTTGCCTGGTCTCATGCTTCCTCCACTCCAGTTCAGAAAACTACTTGTTTCTATCTTGAATATTTTCCTTGGCAGCCTTCATGTAGTCAGAATAATATTCCTTGAAGTGGGGCTCCATTGTTCAAAGTCAGGCCTTTGTTCAGCTTGCTCTCTGAACCTCTTTTTAGATAATTTAGCTTCTTGTTCCTTCAGTATAGCTTCTTGTATAGCCTCAGGCACTAACTGAACCACTTTTTCTATGATGACATTTTGCTTTCCCTCAGGTGGGCTATACATGGACTGTATATCTGCATGTATCATATCAAAGTCTGGTGGAGGGTAAATGACTTGAGCCACTTCAGCTTGCTCCCCTCCAAGATATACAGGATGAATCCCAGACTCTGCTACATTGTCATCATCACACAATGGAGGATATCCAAGGGTGGCTCTGATGGAATTGGAAATCCATTTTGCATGATCAGAGCTGGCTTTGACTAACACCCTCTCCCCCTTTATGACTTCTCTTTCCATGTGATCCCTTAGATCATCTTTCTGGAACCTTATTTGGGCATCCAAATAGTTTACTCCATCCTTGTAGAAAGGTTTTAACCTTTGGAGCTTTTCAGTGATGAGCTTCTGGGAATCTTGAATTGCAGAAGTGACAGCAGTTAGGCTCTCTTGCAGTGCTTTGTCAAATTCTGCCTTTGCTGTAGCATTAGCTGGAGTCTGACCAGTAGCTAAATTCTTTAGTTCAATGACAATATTATTGTGGAAAGCTGTCAAGTTATCATTCATTCTGATTTCATTCTCCAGTACATATCCTTGCTTTACTTCAAGTTCATCCACTTGAGCTTTGATTTTCTCTTGATGTGTAGCCAAGTACACCACTGTATTCCCTCTCTTGTGGAAGCAGTCAGTCATCTCCTTCTTATTTAGATTCATTTCAAATCTAATGGACTTAATGTCTTGTGCAAGATCAAACTGTAGAGATTTTTGCCCTTCATCAACATACTTTTCCAGAGCTTGCCTTTGCTCATCAAGCTTTATCTGTAATGCAACCATCAGAGAACTGAAATCTACATATGGTGATGGCTGTGATATAGGCTGTGGTGCAATGGTTTGCAGAGCTTTCTTATAATTCTGGCTTCTCCTCTTGAAGACTTAAAACTTTCTCTTTTTAGCTCTGGCAGCCTCCTCATCTTCTGAAGCAGATGTGCTTGCAATATCAACCCTGTCCTTAGGGCTTGGAGGTAACTTCTTCTGCACTTCAGGTTCCTTTCTTGCAGTTTCCTCAACAATAACTACTTGCTCCCCCTCAACATGAGCATTCTCCCCCTCAGCAGCAGCACTTTCTTTCTCAAAGTCTGTGTGGAGTAGGTCAGAGAATAGCTCTTCTAGGGTAAATTCTTGTGGAGTATGGGGTGGAGAAACTCTAATCTCATCAACCACTTGATTAGATTTCACTTGATCTGCAACAGAGGTGTCCTCCATGACAACATCTTGGTATTGGCTATGTGTTTGTGTTTGCTGATTAACATTGGGTAATGAATCAGACAAAACATCATCCTCAATAGAGAAATTTAATTTATTAATGTCAGTGATTACCTCAAGTATGGTATGGGTAGCTTGTTCACTTTCTAATGGAGTTGACTCTTCCACTAGTAGTTGCTCCCCCTGGATGGAATCCTGGTGTACTGGACTAGCTTGAGGTAGCTCCCCCTGCCTCTCTGCATCATCTTGTCTAGCTGGAGACTTTCCAGCATGTTCTGTTTCTTCTTCTTCAGGAGTGAACACTACTTGTTCCTCAGAACTGCTTGATGATTCTTGAGCCACAGGGGCTAATTTCTTCTTCTTCTTTTGTGGTGTTTCCTTCTCAGGAGTGGCCATTTCCTTGGTCAAAACTCTATCCCATCTAGAGAAGATTCTCATGTCCATTCTTCTCATGTGGTTGATTTTTGATCCTGCAGCTTGGCTCATTACTTCTGGTATACTACCAGCCAAGTAAAGACTTAGAATCCTACCCAAATTGGGTTTCTTCAGGCTCTCCTTTATCTTATCAAACAATACAGTAGACCAATCAGTTTGTAGGGTGAAGATAATCCTTGTCATTAGGCTAAACATATGAGCTGAAACTCTGTCATGCCCTCCAGGCTTGCACATGATCACCTTGCCAACAATTTCAGAGAGAAATTTGCCTTGGTTGTTCATTCCCTTTCTGTTGAATACTGATCCAATTTTCATCTTGTAATCCAGTCCACACCATGTTAAAGCTTCTCTAGTTTTATAAGCAGAAACTTCATCTTCTTCCTTACTCCTTGGTAGATTTAGTACCTTTCTCAAACTCTTAGGTGAGACCTTCACCTTTTCTCCATGAACCCTTGACTTTATCTTGAGTCCAGATTCGTCTAGGGTTGCTCCATTCAGAAATTCTAGAACTTCTTTCTTCCATATCTTGGTTGGCTCTGAAACAAGAAAATCTAACCCTGAGTTTGCAACTAGGGTTACCACATCCTTGATCTCTGGTTCTGCGTCATCAAACGCGTGCCGCACCAGTTCATATCCTTCATTCACGTTCTCTTCGAGCTTGGGCGCCATTAGGGTTTGAAGGATTTGAATTGAGAGAAGAGAGGTGTCGACACACAAGTTTGGTCTCGAAACTTTAGTGAGCGTGTCGATAGACAATGACGAAATCCTATTTATACCTTTCTAGGATCGAAGATGAAAGGGCACGTCAACAAACTTAAATTGTGTCGACACTGTTGAAAAGTGTCGACACAGACTTATAATGTCTCGACAACTATGTGTCGACACAAGTATAGTCGACAGAATATATGTGTCGACACTTGTTTATGTGTCGACACCACTGAGCTCGACACTTGGTCGAGACTTTACTTCACTAATTCTGCATAAAGTCTAAGTGTCGACACCACCTTGGATGTGTCGGCACCTACCCTGTATGTGTCGACACTAATTTTCTGAAGTGTCGACACCAACTTCCTAGATGTGTCGACACCTTTTCTCTGAATTGTCGACACCAATTCTCTGTCTCGACACAGACAACTCTGTGTGTCGACACTATTTTACTTAGCCATTTCTGTAAACTTATTCTAAGTTTATCATACCTAATTCAATTTTAAACCTATTGAATTTGGTTTCTTCTAAAGGCTTAGTATACATGTCAGCTAGTTGATTATCTGTATTGACATATTCTAGTGAAATATCTTCTTTTTCAACATGTTCCCTTAGAAAATGATATTTTATTTCAATGTGTTTAGTTCTACTATGGGAAACAGGATTGTTTGCAATAGATATAGCACTAGTAGAATCACAAAATAGTGGTGTTCTACTTACTTGAATACCATAATCCTCAAGCTGATGTTGTATCCATAGAAGTTGAGCACAGCAACTTCCTGCAGCAACATATTCTGATTCTGCTGTGGAGATAGCCACACTTGTTTGTTTCTTGCTACTCCAAGAAATCAGTCTTCCACCTAGGAATTGACAGGTACCAGTTGTACTTTTCATATCTTCTTTGCAGCCTGCAAAATCTGCATCTGAATAACCTGTCAGTTCAAAGTCTCCATTCCTAGGGTACCAAAGGCCTAGATAAGGAGTGCCCTTTAGATATCTCAGTATTCTTTTGATTGCTGTCAAATGAGACTCTTTAGGGCATGCTTGGTACCTAGCACAGACACATGTAACATACATGATATTTGGTCTACTTGCAGTCAAATACAATAGGGAGCCAACTATCCCTCTATACAAAGTCTCATCTACAGGTTTCCCTGCATCATCTTTGCTAAGAGACATACTTAATCCAATAGGAGTTTTCATGGTACTAGATGAATCCATACCATACTTCCTTATCAGTTCTAGGGTGAACTTAGACTGGCATATGGATAAACCATTCTCAGTCTGTCTAACTTGGAGACCCAAGAAGAACTTAAGTTCCCCCATACTGCTCATCTCAAATTGTCCTTGCATTAGTTTTGCAAACTTTTTGCAAAGACTACTTTCAGTAGACCCAAATATGATGTCATCTACATATATTTGGACTAGTATTATCTTGCCTCTAGATTCCTTAAGGAATAGAGTCTTGTCTATTTTCCCCCTTGTGAATTTATTCTCAATGAGGAAACTAGACAGGGTTTCATACCAAGCCCTAGGGGCTTGTTTTAACCCATACAGAGCCTTCCTAAGTCTATAGACATAATTATGTTGAGTTGAATCAACAAAACCTGATGGCTGTTCCACATAGACCTCTTCTTTCAGATTACCATTCAGAAAGGCTGACTTAACATCCATTTGGTATACTTTAAATCCTTGATAGGTTGCATAGGCCAGGAACAACCTTATGTCTTCCAGTCTGGCTACTGGAGCAAAGGTTTGATCAAAGTCAATACCTTCTTCCTTCCTATATCCCTTAGCAACCAATCTTGCTTTGTTCTTGATAATTACTCCATGTTCATCCATCTTGTTCCTAAAGATCCACTTGGTCCCAATTATGTTGTGGTCTTTTGGTTTAGGAACAAGCTCCCAGACTTTGCATCTCTTGAACTGATTCAGCTCCTCTTGCATTGCCTCAATCCAATGAGGGTCTAGGATGGCTTCTTCAAACTTCTTTGGCTCTACTTGGGATAGAAAACTGGAGTAGAGTACTACACTTAGATTTCTGCTCCTTGTTTGTACCCCTTATCTTATATCACCAATGATTTGATCTGCTGAATGATCTCTTAGATGTCTATTAGCTGGAGGCAGCCTGACTTCAGGTTGAACTCCTTCAGCTTCTTCAACTTGCTACACTCCTTGGTCTTCTTCTACATTAGGTACATGTAGTACTCCCCCTGGACAACAGCCACTATCATCTACATGCTGACTTGCAGTAGATCCTTCTTCAATAGTGAGCTTGTCCATCTTCTTAGTTATACCTGTGGAGCTGCAAATACTTCTAGACAACTCATTGTTAATAAGTCTAGCTCCATCAAATACTACATGCACTGACTCTTCTACAACTTGAGTAGACAAGTTGTAGACTCTATAAGCCTTACTGTTGTTGCTGTACCCAACAAAAATCCCATCTTGGGATTTGGCAGCAAACTTGGTCAAGTAAGACTTACCATTGTTAAGTATAAAGCATTTACAACCAAAGATCCTGAAATATGATAGGTTTGGTTTTCTGCCTTTCACAATCTCATAGGGGGTCTTATTGTGGCTCTTGGTGATAGTAGCCCTATTAATTACATGGCATGCAGTGTTAACTGCCTTAACCCAGAAATATTCTGGGAGAGATGTGTCACTTAATAGGGTTCTACCAGCCTCAATCAAGGTTCTATTTTTCCTCTCAGCAATGCCATTTTGCTGAGGTGTTCTTGGTGAAGAAAATTCCTGAAATATCCCAAATTCTTCACATAGTTTTGCCATACTATTAGACTGAAATTCAGTACCATGGTCACTTCTTATTTTGACCACTGTACTGTCTAACTCATTCTGAATTTGTTTGACAAAGCTATAGAAGATACTAGGTGTTTCAGATTTCTGTCTAAGGAAGAACACCCAGGAAAACCTTGAGTAGTCATCTACAACTAGACAAGATGAACAAAGCTAGCATCTTAGACAAGGTGCAATTTAATCAAGAGAAAGAACAAAAAAACAAGAGTGGCAAGAAAACTAGCTACACTTGCAAGAATCAAAGAACAAAAACAAGATTGGCAAGGGTGGAGAACACCGCTTGCCTGAACGGATACAACACTGCGACGGCTGCTCCTCTCTTTCTTTCCCTTGTCTTAGCTTTGCCCCCTTGAGTGCCCTTTGGAATGAGGAAGAAGATGATGAAGAGGGTGGAGAAAGATGAAGTGAGGAGAAAATAAACTCTCTTCTCGGCTTTACTTCTTACAGGACAGAGCTGGACCGCTTGATCCAGAATCAGAGAAATGAACGGCACAAAAAAACTAAAAAAGTCGATTTTCTGCCCTGTCATGCCTTGTGACACGCCCGTGTCACAGGGCGTGTACCTTAAGCGGTGCAGAATCCGACAATTTCCAGTTTATCCGCAAGGTACATGGCCGGGTACATGCCCGTGACGGGTCGGTCACGCCCGTGACCTAGGGCGTGTAACCCGTGTCTCGACATCTCGTCGACCAAAAGTGTCGACACAGCTGGACACGCCCTGTGACACGCCCGTGTCACAGGCTGTGTCCCCTATCTCGACACCCGACACTTGACACTCGACACTCGATACTCGACACGCGACACTCGACACTTGACATAGCGGAACACGGCTCGTGACATGCCCGTGTCACGGGGCGTGTACCCTATTCGTCGAGCTCAACTCGCCGCAAGAAAATTCGTCGAGTCAAGGAGGTCACGCCCCAGGTCACGCCCAGACACGCCCGTGTTGGGGGGCGTATTCCTCCCGCAACTTCGTCGAACGAAGTTCGACGACCACAAAGCCAAACCGCATCCCGAGCTAGACACGCCCTGGGACACGCCCGTGTCCCAGGCCGTGTCACTAAAAAAATGACCATTTTTCACTGTTTTGAAAAGTATTTTTGTTTCGTCCTAGACCATTTCTTCCTTAAGGACTTTTTACCCCTTTTTGTTTTTTGTACACATCTTCCATACAATCAACCCGTTTTGAGCAACCTGACCCAGGCTCGAAAAAGTGCAAGCATTCCCTAAGAGGCCTCACCGAGTCCCCAAAATTGGACTCCGGCTTGCTGGGGAATCGTGTAACTAGGCTACCAAAACAGCCACTCGAAAGCCCGCGTGAAAACCATGCTCGAACAACGGCCAAAGCCAATGTAACGCCCATCAAGCGCATGCAATCATTCGACGAAAAATACGGGGCGTTACAGTCGGCGTCAGGGTTTGTCATACCCATGCTCGCGGGAGGGTTAGAACGCAAATACGGAAGGAAAAAGGGCAAGCAGAGGGAGTATGAAGGCAATAAAGGTGGTGGTACGGGGTTGGTGATGTGGGCTATTTATAGAAAAAAGAAATCTGAGGCCGAGCTGACCGATTAGTCCAGCTCGCCTATCCCAGCTCACCAACCCCAGCTCGCCGACTTCTATGACTTGTCCCATCACATGCCGAGCTGAATATAAAGGGTTATATGTTATTATTCGGACACCAAGCATCAAAATCTAAAAAATATCCCAAGTTATTACAGGCAAAGGAACGAATACTGTGAAGAAATCAGGTACAGAAGAACAAGAGGAACAAGATGCGCGAGCTGAGGTTGTTAGGAGGTGAGTGCCAGTAGGCTCAACAACGGAGTCGCTTCTATCTACCCCGGCCTCGCATCCACCGCCCCCCAGATTGCCGCGAGTGGAGGAGCTCGTGAATCCACCCCAAGTTTCTCCGAGCAACCAGGAGGCCCTCATCAGTCTCATCCAAAAGCCGGGAAGGGGACATCACCTCGCCGGTCGGGTTGCCCCTCACCTCGTCCGCGAGCCGCACATAGTCGTGCTGCAGTGCCTCGTTGACCTCCTACACCTGGTGCAGGCCGCACACCAGCTTCTTCAAGAGCCTGATCCCCCTTCTTGTCAGCTCCCCGTTCTCCACTTCAGAGCCCAGATAGGAGTCTAGCGAGCTCAGAGAGGGGAGGGGGGAATAGCGAGTTGGTCGCGAAGACTCTTCAGCCTTGGACTGGCTGGGAAGAGCTGTGAAGACAGTTAAGCATCAGCATGGAAGACGAGTATCCCGAAAAATTACAGGACAAAAACAAGAGGTTGGCTTACCTAACGAGCTTGACACCCCCAAGAAAGTGCGGGGAGGGACCAATCTCAGATTCTTACCGCGGCCTGGGCAACGTGTTCTTGGCGAAAGGAGGTTGAAGCCCGGAACGGGGATGGCTTCAACACCTCCCCCCATAGTATCGATAGTCCGCTGAGGGGAAGGGGCGCGAACCGGCAAGTTCGGCCTCTACGAGTCCAGCCCTAGGGTCCCGAAGGGGGGTGACGGGTCCCGAGGGCGATTCTCTGGAGTTCTAAGCCGCGAGTCGCCAAGGGTGTTCTTGGCTCGCGGCACGGAAAACTTTGGTGTCATCCCGTTGGCTGTCCGGGTCGGTGCAGAGGTCAACAATACTTTTTCCCATCTCAAGGGCAGGCAGATTGGTGGAGTCGGTCTCGTGCTCCAGGGTCGTTTTAAGGTCATCAAATATGAGCTCGGCTGCCTGGGGAAATGGTTTCACCCTCTTGGCGGGATTGGGCTCAGCCGAGCCGCTTTACGGGATGACAAGTGGAACCACGATCAGGATGGTAATGCGAGCAGAGGAGGCCTCGCGAACTCGGGCGAGCCTCTCTTGGATATCTATAGGGATTGACATCTCGGCAGGGTTAGAGCGAGGGGAATGAAAAAAGTCACCCAGGTATGCATGCACATATATATAGCCGCAGGTGGACACCACCCAAAGATTCTCTCTAGTTCCCGCCGCACTCACCGACCACTTGGGGTTGGATGATTCTTTCCGAGCTTTTTCAAGCTCAAAAAGAGCGGGGATTGTGTACAACCCCGTATCCGGCGAGTGGGGTCGCCAGGAACCAGACCGGCCGGCTCTCTGTTCTCAAGCCTCGGCCAAGCACTAAGAGGGTCAGAGCTCGGCAACCCCCAGTTCGCCCATGCGAGCCCGGCTAATGGTAGACGAGCAAGGCTAGTCGGGCCCGCACTCGCTAGAAGACAGGTAGAAGCGGCGAGTACCAGTCAGTCTAGACAACGTCATTTTTCCATGGTGTTGAGAGAAGCCTGCCTAGTCCACAGCTTGTCAAACGGAGCTCGGTGTTTGTCGAACGGAGCTTGGCGTTCATCGAACGGAGCTCGGCGTTCGTCGAACGGAACTCAGTATTCGTCGGGCTCAATTTCTTAAAGGCCGACTCACAGGATCATGCAGTCCTAGTCCTAGGCGAGCACTCCAGGGGCCAGAGCTCACCAACCCCAGCTCTCCCAGGCGAGGTGAAATCATTAGGGGCGAATAGAGCCAAAAGGCTCGCACTCGCAAGGTGGAGTCGACGAGTAGGGCCAGCCGGGCCCGTATTCGCTCCGGCCTAGCAGGACCAACTGAACCCGTAATCTCCATCCCAGGTGAGCAGAAGCTTAACAGGGAACTCACCCAGCGACCCATGATATTTTTTACCATTTTGCCCATGTTGGCCTGCCCATAGCCTTTCAGAACAGCGGAGTTACGTTATTGGCAGGCCAACCCAGACTCCACATAGCTGTTTGGAATAGCGGAGGTTGGTTATTTGCAGGCCGTTTTCAGAAATCTATAAATAGGACCCAAGGGGTACCTCAGAAGGCAGGCTCACTTGTTCTCTAGTCTTCTAGTGCTTTCTGAGGTAGCCTTAGCTCGGCCTTTGGCTAAGGAGGGGAAGCGCTCTAAGATCTTCCGGGTGTGTGGTGGGACCTCCACGCCGAGCCCTTGGGTCAGTTTCCTTTTCTTTTGTCATTTGGCTTGCAGGAGAGAAGTAAGTGTGTGCGATCATCCCTTTCCCAAGGGTGAACTCCACAAGAGACCGGGTTTTCGATTTTAATAGGGTCCTCCTGATCTGCTTATGCACCTTCTCACAATAATATACGGTGTCGCCGCTTGCCGAGGTCGCATCTGTTATCGATAACATGTTAGTGCCGCCTTTTGATTTCTTCAAGCGACCCCTATCCCTGCAGATGTGACAAACTTTTTGGTGAGGTGAGGGACGAAGGGGATTTCTCTGAATGCTGTTTGGAGTGGACATCCAAAGATCGCAATATACAATGATTCTGAGTCAACTGCCGCAAATTGAATCTGGTTTGTAGCCAGATTTGGGAACTCTCCCAAAGTCACTATGAGAGTGATTGTTCCCTCAACCGGGACTAGCCCCCTGTTAAAACCATAGATTGAGCCCAATGTCAGCTGAAGTCTTTCTTTCAGAATCTGCATCCCACAAAGAGTTAGCATGAATAAGACATTTACTGAGCTACCATTGTCCATTAGTATCTGCTTGGCACAGAAGCTGGGATATTTGATTTTCGTAGTGATGATTAATAGGTCCTGGTGTGATACAAGTAGCCCCTTTAGGTCCTCGTCTCCAAAGCTAATCTTCTTAGTGGACAATGTACCATGTCCTCGCCGGGCTATGGAGTTTAAGACGACAAAAGGGGAACCAATGATGGTTTCTTCCATCCTCATCACTTGTGTGCCCCATGCACATCCTGCTACGCAAGCGACTGCTCTCTTCATGGCTGGTCTTGTTGATTCCTAGTCTGATCCTACAGGAATCTTCCGAGGGCACCTTGCCGGATGAGGCGCTCAATTTCATCCTTAAACCTTATACAATCTTCTGTGGAATGTATTGTTCCTCTATAGAAATTGCAGTATTTGTTCTGATCTCCTTTTCCCGTGGGGACCTCTCATAGCGATCACAGTGACGGGTCATCTCAAAATTGCGTAGAGCATATTTGTGCGCGAAGTATTGAGTGGTGTATACTCCTGGTAGGGCCGGATAGGCTGGTCCCCACATCGGTCCTGTTAGCAGGGATTTACTTTGCGCTCTTCCTCGCGCCCTAACCCTGGGTATTCTCTCTTTCTCTTGTCTATCCCTTCAAATTATCGATAGTGGGCCTTGATGGCTTCGTCGGCCGTGATCTGAGGCTCGACCTGTGCACCTGATTGGGGTAGGTGGGAAATGTCTCCCTCATCTGGGCAGAGTAGAATCTGCTAGGCCGCAGTCCTCCAAGGAAGACCCCTCTTAGGATCTCATGGTCTACTCCAGGGTATTTGCCTTGCTTTTGTCATAAACTAATGAAAGAACTCTTTGAGGGTTTTCCCTGACTTTGCCAGATCCCTGATAGGCGGGAGGGATCCTTTACTATCCTTTTTGATTAGCGATGAACTGATCAAGGAATAAATGGGCTAGTCCTACGAAGTTTCAGATGGTTTCCTCTCGGAGGGAATGGAACCATGTCTGAGCTTGGCCCTTGAGGGTAGCCAAGAATACTTGATAGTGTAGCTGATCAGGTGCATTGTAAATTATGAGGATGGTAAAAAAGTGATATATGTGCTCGAGGGGGTCCTTAGTTTTGTCATAAGACTCGATGTCAGAAAGCTTAAACCCATGCAGGATTGGGTGAGCCAGGAATTTTGGTGCCAACGGGGAAACAACTTTGATGGGGTAGTGCAAATACATATCTCTCCAACCCACTTTGCCATACTCTTCTACAAGCAATTTCCTGAGCTCTTCTCTTGTTGTTCTTCCAACTGGGTGCTCGGGGGCTCCTACCCATAGGTGTTGATGTTGCTGGCCAGCCTTGTCGACCCTGGACAAGCGAGTGGGATGAGTGGTGCTTGCAGCCTTAGAGAGGTCCTCAGAGTCTTCTTTTTTGTGACAATGATCTGCTGTAGGAACTAGATGTTGAGGCAGTAGATTGACTGGTGTGGGTGGTATAGTAGGAGTCTGGGCAGCCACCAAGTTTTTGAGGAGGGCGAATACCTTAATATGATGTTCTTCCATTCAGGCGACTCGCCATGGGAGGGTAGTGTCTAGTGCGACAGTAGTCTCTTCTTGTCGTGACACATTGATAAGGAAGTGGTATGGTCTGGGATCAACTACACCTTGTCGGGCGGATCCTTAAGTCATTCAGGCGCTCTTTCTGACCATAACTCCCTCATTATGGTACCACTGTGTAGTGGGTTCCACCTTTTGTCTTCTCTTCAAACTCCTGAGATCTGGTTCCCAAAGACAGCGTCAAACTGTTGTGCACCACTCGAGACTCTTGGCAGACCAGACTGAATGAACTATCTTAGCCCGTTGAGCAGTCGAGCGCACAAACAGTCAGAAAAATACAGAATATAAAAAAATCTTTTGTTGACCTGGAAAATCCGTGAATAGGGTGAAAAATCACATGATCGATTCAGTGTTGATCAATCTTCCACTAAACAATGTATTTTACAGGTCTATTAGAAGAAGGTGAGAGGGACAGACCGCCACTCATTATAGTTTGAGAGATGAGAAAGGGGAGACACTTGGAGCGTGACAATGCTCTACGCACGAAACTGCAACCCTGCTTCTACACGCATCGGTGGGCACACTAACTTGGGAGCGTTAGTGGGATTGGACTTCTGGCTCGGAGAATGCTTGGTGTTTGCTCAGATGTCACGCAGGCGGCCGAAGGCGGAAGGCAGCTTATGTATGTCCTAAGTCCTTCGAGGTTTCTAAGGAACTCGAGTGCGACTTACGTTGACCAAAAGTATTTTGGTGGAGAGTCCGTGGAGAGAGGAGAGAGAG
This sequence comes from Platanthera guangdongensis, assembly GCA_039583875.1. Taxonomy (NCBI): domain Eukaryota; kingdom Viridiplantae; phylum Streptophyta; class Magnoliopsida; order Asparagales; family Orchidaceae; genus Platanthera; species Platanthera guangdongensis. The sequence goes on from CM077163.1 coordinate 10,279,239, forward strand.
AGGAGAGAGAGAACGATGAAAAATTCGTAGTGGAAAAGATGGAAATGAAGAGGAAGAGGAGTTATTTATAATTTTCAGAAGGGTGGTCCAGTAATTTTATCGAAAAACTACCGAGCGATCAGTCTCGCGGAGGTTGGTCGAGGCCGCCCGGGCGGTTTTCCCATGCAACAATAATGTAGAGCTCAAACACCAAACACCAAATTAGTTCCAAAGCGTGGTGCTCCCCACTATGGCCAAGAAAAAGACTTAGCTTTGTGAGTGGTAACCTATCACCTTCCGAACGAGTCTCTCTCTCTCTCCCCCCTCAAGTTGTAACGAGGAGCAGCTAGTCGCTCCTTGTAACGCCTCCACTCGTCATATGTAATATAACGGTGGGTCCGGCCGGGGCCCCATGCCATATTTCACAGACAAGCAGCAGAATTACATGTGGAAATCAAAATCTACGCATGTCCTACCTCAAAACATTCTAGCGCAACATTTTAGGTTAGATGAACTCAGCACAGTGAATGTCCACTAATATACAAACTCCTCATATATATATATATAATCAGGAATGTATACAATACACACACTCATGGCCTTAAGGCCTTGCAGGTTCCTCTTTACAAATGTACAGTTTCATACATCGGCATGCATGCCGGCCACACATGAAATCCAAACACGCTTCGCACGGCCTTCAAGGGCCTTTCACAACAATCCTTCATTCCGCTCAATTCAATTCTAGCATCAGCACCTGCAATTAGATATCCACCCAAAAGCGGTAAACAAAGTAACGGTCAGCATTAGCTGACCAATTATAACGACTCTACCCCTTACCCGTGGCAGTGGTTCCTTCCCTATATGCATTGCCATCATAATCTCTATCAATCTGTCAATACCAACCATATCACAAACGCTGGTATCCACCAGACGCTCCGTGCACTCAGGGCACCTTATTGGTGTACCGGATATTCCAGTCGTCCACCGCCGATCAGAGGTTTTTAACCTGTTGGTTGTTCGGTCTGGTCTTAGTCAACCAATCCCGCAGGTTGGCGACATTCTGTCCATGCCACTCAGAGGTACTAACCTCACAACATTACCACATCAAAACCATAGCAGATCGACCCACCCTCGTGGTGTAGCAAGTCGGGTTTATCTTTGCTCCCCAGGCATTACCACCAATCGACCTCCCAACCTATTCCAGATCGACCCACCCTAGTGGTATAGCAAGGCGGGTTTATCTCGGCTCCCCAGGAGTTGCCACCAATCGACCCCCACTAATACAGATCAACCCACCCTAGTGGTGTAGCATGCCGAGTTTATCCCATGCTCCCCATGCGTTACTACCAATTGACCTCTCAACAAAACCAGGAGCTTACGAAAAGCATCCATACGTCCATAATCAACATCCATACATCCATACATCCATACAACAAAGCCATTACTCATCAATCTTACACATCATTAAATCCACCGAGTCTTCTCCGGTTACCCATAATCATCATCAATCCAGACTACCCGTCCAGATGGGCTTCACACAGCATGCCTATGTCGTACTCCACACTTCCGACTCTAGATGCAGACTCAACCAAGGAATCACTTACGACATCCACCTCTTGGTGGAGGATTCCATGCATATGCATAAAGAAAGGACTTTAATGTCCAAGAAGGAGATCGTTACCCTTGAAGATCGCTTTGGAGCCATAAACTAGCCGGATGGAAATCACCGCCTCAGCTTTGCCTTTACGAATCCAAACTCGGATCTTCAATCCGCACTCCGCGGCTCCTCCAGCAGCTGGCTTTCTCCTTCCTCCTTTCCTTCCCTTGCCCTTTCTCTCTCTTTGAGAATGAGAAGAAGAAATGAAATGAAGGAATGATTCCTCATTTCTCGGCCTTTTATCCACGGGGAAGGTGCCTGGACCCTTGGATCCAGTATAGGGAAACGAACGTCTCTGACTTGCAAAAATAGGCTGAACACGGCCTGACACGCCCTGTTGGGTACATTGGAATAAATGTACCTGATTTGAAGAAGCCTCACCCTACTCAATGAAATACATCAAAATATATTTGATGTGTTTTGAGTTTAGTTGTGCAGGTTAAGTATTTGCAGGGAAAGCTGAAAAGTTTCTAAGTCCATGTGTCGACACCCAGAAGAAAAGTGTCGACACTTAAGAAGGCTTGTGTCGACACCCAGAGAAGCAGTGTCGGGACTTGGAGTAATTGTGTCGACACTTGGAGTAATTGTGTTGACACCAGGAATACAGAGTAGACACCAGAAGGAAAGTGTCGACACATACAGGTTGTGTCGACACTCAATGAAGAAATGTCCAGAGAAGCAGTGTCGACACTTGGAGTAATTGTGTCGACACTTGGAGTAATTGTGTCGACACCAGGAATACAGAGTCGACACCAGAAGAAAAGTGTCGACACATACAGGTTGTGTCGACACTCAATGAAGAAATGTCCAGAGAAGCTGTGTCGACACTTGGAAGCAGTGTCGACACCCAGAGGAACTTTGTCGACATAAAAAGTGTCGACACTAGGAGGCTGTGTCGACACTCAGCAAACTTCAACAGAGTTTAAGTACAAGTATCGACATAATGAAGAATGTGTCCACACACAGCAAAAATCTCTACACATGAACAAAGTGTCGACACTAGGAGGCTGTGTCGACACTCAGCAAATTTCAATGAAGTCAAGTACAAGTGTCGACACAAAGGAGATGTGTCGACACTCAGCAAAGGTATCAACACATAAGGCATGTGTCGACACCAAGAAGATGTGTCGACACTTAACAAGTTCAACACAAGAAGATGTGTCGAGACAAAGGAGTTGTGTCGACACTTAGCAGAATTCAACTAAGTACTGAAGAACAAGGAGTTGTGTCGACACATAATATCAGTGTCGACACATTCTGAAGAAGCAGTGTCGAGAAGTAAATTCTACAACACAAGGAGTTGTGTCGACACCATGAAGGCTAGTGTCGACACTTAGTCAACTTGTGTCGACACTTAGTCTATCAGTGTCGACACTTAAAGACTAACTGTCTCGACACTTTCAGACAGTTACAGAAAATTCAAGAAGTAACTGGATGACTTGACAGCTGCCATTCCAGCCGGTCTACTACAACTGTCAGAGATGTCAGAAAGTTATTAGGAACCGGATCAGCCGGTCACCATAAAGAAAGTCTATATAAAGGCTTATACCTTCAACAGATAACAAGTTGTTGGAAATCAACAAAGTGAAGAATTATACAACTAGAAGAAGACCTTCAAGTGAAGATCTAAGAAGTTGGAGAGAGAGAGCTCCTTCCAAGAAGACAGCTGATTGAACCAGGCTGTAAATAAAAGTTTTAGATTGAGTTCTAATTCCTAAGTTAGCAGTAATTGAAGATCAGCTGCATAGAGACTCAACCTTATTGTGTTCTAAATTCAAGAAGCTTTGAAGGAAGCCAAGGAAGGTTGATCTCAGCAAAGTTCATTCAAGAACTCATCAAGAAACCTGTCAACTTTTCTCTCTTATTCTGAGTTATGAGTATTTACATTGTAATTTTAATTTCTTGTAGGATCCTTAGGGATCTGAGTTGTAAGCCTGAAATTATAAAGGCTGAGTGGTAGGGCCTGTGTGCCTAAGTGTAGGAGATCCAATTCTCTGAGTGTAGGCCTTGTGGAGGGCTGAGTGTAGGCCAAGTTGAAGGCTGAGTGTAGGTCTTTGTGAAGACTGAGTGGTAGGGCTTTGAGCCTGAGTTGTAGGAACCTGTTTGGGGTTCTGAGTGCAAGATCTGAGGATCTGAGGAATAGTGGAGGAGTTTGGCCGAATCTAGTACACTACTAGATAGGCGAAGGGGGAAAGTGGATGTACCCAGACCTTGGGGAACCACTATAAAACTGTGTGTCATCTGTGTGTGTGATTGATTCTGTGTATGCTGTGTTAAATTCTGTGAATTCTGTGATTAATTCTGCCAACAAATTTAAAAAGATAAAGTCACCTATTCACCCCCCCCCCTCTAGGTGATTAGGTACAATTACTTTCAAGTGGTATCAAAGCGAGGTTACTTAAAAAGGACATAACTGTCTGAGTAAAAGATCATGTTGGCAGATTCAGTATAATCAAGTGCAGAATCAAGAAACTCAAGAAAATGGGTTCCACAGAGAATCACAAAGAACTTGGATCCATGAAGTTGCCAATCTGTAGAAAGGAGATTTTTGGCATCTGGAAAGAAAGGGTTAGACTATTTATGGAAGTCTCTGACCCTAGAATCTATATCACAGTCAAAGAAGGGTCATATGTGCCTATGAAAGTATCAGTCCTGGATGCAAATCAGAGAACCCCTAAAGACTTTTCAGAGATGACTAAAGATGAGATTATTCTGCCCACCATGGACAAAAGGGCTCAGAATATTATTGTGAGTGCAATAGATGATGTCACATTCCAGAATTTGATTCACTGTAAAACATCAAAGGAAATGTGGGACATATTGATAGTGTACATGGAGGGCTCTGAAGAAGTTAGACAGGACAGAAAGTCTTTATTAAATCAGGAATATGAAAGTTTCAGACAAGACAGGTCTGATAGTATAACAGAATGCTACAAGAAATTCTATAGGATTGTCAATGAGTTGATGCCTTATGGAAGAGAATTCAGCAACTATGAGCTGAATGATAAGTTCTTAAGATCCCTAACTAAAGACTGGGATACTAAGATTTGTGTCATAAGGGAAATGGCCAAATTAGCAGACATTCCTCTCCAACATTGTTTGGAAAGTTGTTATCCTATGAAATGTAGCTACTAGTTAGGAAGGAGGAAGAGAAGACTACAAGAATTGAGCATAAAGAAATAACTGTGGCTTTCAAGACAGAAGCCACTAGGAAATATAAAAGTAAGTCTCCATCACCACCTCCAAAAGTGGCTGAGACTGAGACAGATGAGTCAGAAAGCAAGAATTCTGAAAGCAGTGAGAGTGATGAAGATTTTGCAGCTTTCACTAGACATTTTCAGAAGTTTCTTAAGAAGAAACAGTGGAGATCTAAGTCATCCACTTCACAGAAGTCATCAAAGTATGACAGGAGAGAGCCCAAGACAAGTAAAACTACATCTTCAAAGATAGTCTGTTATTGTTGTAACAAACAAGGACATGTTGTTGCTGACTGTCCAGAGAAAAGGAAAGAGTCAACTGATAAGAAGAAGACTCAAATCAAGGGCAAAAAGGAAAGGTCCTTTGTTGCTAAGAAGGACAAAAGTCTGTCAGATATATCTTCTTCAGAAACTGATTCAGAAGCTGAAGCTTACATTGGACTGTTTGCTGAAGAAGAAGAAGATGATGAGTTCATCCAATTAATGAACTCAATATATGAGCAAGAGGACAATCAGTGTCAGGGACTGATGGCCTTATCAGAAGGAGACAAAATCCAGGAGCAGCCTGGACCTAGTCAGGTACTAAATTGTTCTGCTGATTCAATTTCTAGTACTGAGTCAGATTCAGATACATCATCATCAAGTGATGAGAGTGGATCTGAATCTGAAGGAGACATTCATCAATTAATTGATGAATATAGAGTAGTGTTGCAAGCTTTGAAGAAAAGCAAATCCTTGGCCAAGAGTTAGGCTAAGGAGATTGCAAGTCTCAAAGTGGCTGCAACAGATTTTGATAAGTTGCTTGATCAGAAACTAAATGAAATAGCCAGGCTGAAGAACATTACTGTTATTCAGATGGGGACTATTACATTCAAGAATGATCAAATCAGAAATCTGGAGATTAGTCTTCAGAAGGAGAGAGATATAGTTGCAAGGTTTTCTAAACCAAAATCTATTTTACCTTTGATAGATGAATTTGTACATCAAAAGGGTAAAACTGGATTAGGGTTTACAAAACCTGCTAGGACTGTTCTGTCCAAGTCTAAGGGCAAAGCCCCAGTACTCAACAAGCCTGCTGTAGATACTACAGCCAGGGTTGTACCTAAGCAAAGGTACAACAGATTTGAGTGTTGGTGTTGTGGTAAGATATGTCACTTTGCCGTAGACTGTTGGCACAATTCTAGTGCCAAAGTGAGTAGCAATCTGCCTGCTAGAAAAGCTACAGGTAGTTTTGTTAAGAGGCAAACTAACCAGCACCAAGGACCCAAGAATTCTTTGGGTTCTAAGGTTAACTAATCTGTTTTGCAGGTGAGTCCAAGTGACCATGCCCCAATATGATACCTGGACAGTGGATGTTCCAGACACATGACTGGAACTAGGGGATTGCTAAAGGACTACACACTAATAAAGGATGGTCCTAAAGTCACCTTTGGTGGTTCTGAAAAAGGAATCATCAAAGGCTTTGGTAACATTTCTAGCAACCTTATTACAATTACTCAAGTAGCTTATGTTAAAGGTTTGAAATATAATCTCATTAGTATAAGTCAGCTGAGTGATTTAGGATATGACATATCATTTGTCAAAGATGGTTGTCATATCAGGAGATCAAATGATCAAGAGATCATTCTGACTGGTTATAAGAAGAGAAATGTCTATTGTCTAGACATTATGTGTGAGAACAATGTTTCTCCTGTGTGTCTTGTAGCTGATGAGAAAGTCATTCATTGTGTCAAATGGCACAAGAGGCTAGCCCATCTCAACTACAAGACAATTGGCCAACTCTATAGTAAAGAGTTAGTGAGGAATGGTTCTCAGGTTAAGTGTATTAAAGATGGGATATGCTCAGCTTGTCAAAAGGGCAAGCAGACTAGATCCACCTTTAATAGCATTGAGAACAAAGATACTGTGAGGTGCTTATATCTTTTGCATATGGATCTCTTTGGTCCTATGCCAGTTCACAGCCTAGGTAGGAAGGTCTACACATTTGTGGTTGTAGATGACTACTCAAGGTTTTCCTGGGTGTTCTTCCTTAGACAGAAATCTGAAACTCCAAGTATCTTATACAACTTTGTTAAACAAATTCAGAATGAATTAGACAGTACAGTGGTCAAAATCAGAAGTGACCATGGTACTGAATTTCAGTCTGACAGTATGACAAAACTGTGTGAAGAATTTGGAATATTTCAAGAATTTTCTTCACCAAGAACACCTCAGCAAAATGGCATTGCTGAAAGGAAAAATAGAACCTTGATTGAGGCTGGTAGAACCCTATTAAGTGACACATCTCTCCCAGAATATTTCTGGGCTGAGGCAGTAAACACTGTATTCCATGTAATTAATAGGGCTACTATCACCAAGAGCCACAATAAGACCCCCTATGAGATTGTGAAAGCCAGAAAACCAAATCTATCCTATTTCAGGATCTTTGGTTGTAAATGTTATATACTTAACAATGGTAAGTCTTACTTAACCAAGTTTGCTGCCAAATCCCAAGAGGGTATCTTTGTTGGGTACAACAACAATAGTAAGGCTTATAGGGTCTACAACTTGACTACTCAAGTTGTAGAATAGTCAGTACATGTAGTATTTGATGAAACTAGACTCATTAACAATGAATTGTCTAGAAGTATTTGCAGCTCCACAGGTGTGACTAAGAAGATGGACAAGCTTACTATTGAAGAAGGATCTACTGCAAGTCAGCATGTGGATGATAGTGGTTGTTGTCCAGGTGGAGTACCAGATGCACCTGATGCAGAAGAAGACCAAGGGGTGCAGCAAGTTGAAGAAGCTGAAGGAGTACAACCTGAAGACAGGCTGTCTCCAGCTAATAGACATCTAAAAGATCATCCAGCCAATCAAATTATTGGTGATCTCAGACAAGGGGTACAAACAAGGAGTATAAATCTAAGTTCAGTACTCTACTCCAGCTTTCTATCACAAGTTGAGCCAAAGAGATTTGAAGAAGCCATCTTAGACCCTCATTGGATTGAGGCAATGCAAGAGGAGCTGAACCAGTTCAAAAGATGCAAAGTCTGCGAGCTTGTTCCTAAACCAAAAGACCACAACATAATTGGAACTAAGTGGATCTTTAGGAACAAGATGGATGAACATGGAGTTATTATAAAGAACAAAGCAATACTGGTTGCAAAAGGTTATAGACAGGAAGAAGGTATTGACTTTGATCAAACCTTTGCTCCAGTAGCCAGACTGGAGGCAATAAGGATGTTCTTGGCCTATGCAACCTATCAAGGGTTTAAAGTATACCAAAGGGATGTTAAGTTAGCCTTTTTGAATGGCAATCTGAAGGAAGAAGTCTATGTGGAACAGCCATCAGGTTTTGTTGATTCAACTAAACCTAATTATGTTTATAGACTTAGGAAGGCATTGTATGGGTTAAAACAAGCCCCTAGGGCTTGGTATGAAACCCTGTCTAGTTTCCTCATTGAGAATAAATTCACAAGGGGGAAAATAGACAAGACTCTATTCCTTAGGGAATCCAGAGGCAAGATCATTCTAGTCCAAATATATGTAGATGACATCATATTTGGGTCTACTGAAAGTAGTCTTTGCAAAAAGTTTGCAAAACTAATGCAAGGACAATTTGAAATGAGCAGTATGGGGGAACTTAAGTTCTTCTTGGGTCTCCAAGTTAGACAGACTGAGAATGGTTTATCCATATGCCAGTCTAAGTTCACTCTAGAGTTGATAAGGAAGTATAGTATGGAATCATCCAGTACCATGAAAACTCCTATGGGGTCAAGTATGTCTCTTAGCAAAGATGATGCAGGGAAACCTGTAGATGAGACTTTGTATAGAGGGATAGTTGGCTCCCTATTGTATTTGACTGCTAGTAGACCAGATATCATGTATGCTACATGTATCTGTGCTAGGTACCAAGCTTGCCCTAAAGAATCTCACTTGACAGCAGTCAAAAGGATTCTGAGATATCTAAAGGGCACTCCTTATCTAGGCCTTTGGTACCCTAGGAATGAAGACTTTGAACTGACGGGTTATTCAGATGCAGATTTTGCAGGCTGCAAGGAAGATAGGAAAAGTACAACAGGTACCTGTCAATTCTTAGGAGGAAAGCTGATATCATGGAGTAGCAAGAAACAAACAAGTGTGACTATCTCCACAGCAGAATCAGAGTATATTGCTGTAGGAAGTTGTTGTGCTCAACTTCTATGGATTCAACATCAGCTAGAAGACTATGGTATACAAGTAAGTAGAACACCTCTATTTTGTGATTCTACTAGTGCTATTTCTATTGCAAACAATCATGTCTCCCATAGTAGGACTAAGTACAAAGAAATCAAATACCATTTTCTAAGAGAACATGTGGAAAAAGGAGATATTTCCCTAGAATATATTAATACAGATAATCAACTAGCTGACATGTATACTAAGCCCTTAGATGAAACCAAGTTCAATAAATTTAAAATTGAATTAGGGATGATAAACTTAGAATAAGTTTACAAAAGAAAATTGGCTAAGTAAAATGGTGTCGACACACAGAGTTGTCTGTGTCGACACAGAAAAGTGGTGTCGACATTTCAGAGAAATGGTGTCGACACATCTAGACAGTCAGTGTCGACACTTAAGAGAATTAGTGTCGACACATGAAAAGTAGGTGTCGACACATCCAAGGTGGTGTCGACACTTAGGATTTACTCAACGTTAGTCTGGTAAAGTCTCGACTAAGTGTCGAGCAAAGCGGTGTCGAGCAAAGCGGTGTCGACACATAAACAAGTGTCGACACATATATTCTGTCGACTATACTTGTGTCGACACATAGTTGTCGAGACATTATAAGTCAGTGTTGACACTTTTCAACAGTGTCGACACAATTTGAGTATTTTGACGTGCCCTTTCATCTTCAATTCTAGAAAGGTATAAATAGGTTTTCGCCATTGTCTATCGACACGCTCACCAAAGTTTCGAGACCAAACTTGTGTGTCGACACCTCTCTTCTCTACATTCAAATTTCTTCAATCCCTAATGGCGCCCAAGCTAGAAGAGAATGTGAATGAAGGATATGAACTCGTGCGGCAAGCTTTTGATGACGCGGAACCCGATATCAAAGGCGTGATAACCCTAATAGCTGAGACTGGGTTAGAATTTCTTGTTTCAGAGCCGATCAAGATCTGGAAGAAGGAGGTCCTGGAGTTTCTGAATGGAGCAACATTAGATGAATCAGGACTCAAAATTAAGTCAAGAGTTCATGAGGCAAAGGTGAAGGTCTCACCTAAAAGTCTGAGAAAGATACTTCAGTTACCAAGGACAAAGGAAGAAGATGATGTTTCTGCTTCTAAGACTAGAGAAGCATTGACATGGTGTTGACTGGACTCCAACATGAAAATAGGATCTGTTTTCAACAAAAATGGAATGAATATGCAAGGCAAATTCTTATCTGAAATTGTTGGCAAGGTTATCTTGAGCAAGCCTGGAGGGCATGACAGAGTATCAACTCATATGTTTAGTCTAATAACAAGAATTATCTTCAAACTAGAAACTGATTGGTCTGCAGTTGTGTTTGAAAAGATCAAAGAAAGTATGAAGAAGCCCAATTTGGGTAGAATACTAAGTCTTTACCTAGCTGGTAGTATATCAGAGGTAATGAACCAAGCAGCTGGAACTAAGATTAACCACATGAGGAGAATGGATTTGAGAATCTTCTTTAGGTGGGATAGAGTGTTAACCAAAGAAATGCCAACTCCTGAGAAGGAAACACCCCAGAAAAAGAAGAAGAAGCCAGCTCCTGTAGCTCAAGAATCATCAAGCAGCTCTGAAGAGCATGTAGTGTTCACTCTAGATGAGGAAGAAACTGGAAATGCTGGCCAGTCACCTGCTAGACAAGAAGATGCACCAAGGCAGGGGGAGCTACCACCAGCAAGCCCAATTCACCAGGACTCAATCCAGGGAGAGCCTCTACTGGTGGATGAGCCAACCCCTCTAGAGAGTGAACAAGCTACCCACACAATACTTGAGGTAATCACTGAAATTAATGAATTAGATTTCCCTATTAAGGATGATGTTTTGTCTGATTTATTACCTAATGTTAATCAGCAAGCACAGACACATAACCAACCCCAGGATGTTGTCATGGAAGACACATCTGTTGCTGATCAAGTGGTTGATGAGATAAGAGATTCTCCAACCCTTCCTCAACAAGAATTTACCCTAGAAGAGTTTTTCCCAGATCTTCTACAAACAGATTTTGAGAAAGAGAAAGCTGCAGCTGAGGGGGAGAAGACCCATATTGAGGGGGAATATGTGGATAATGTAGAGGTAACTGCTACCCAAGAGACTGAGAAGCCCAAGGATGCTGGGCAACCACAAAGGACTGAGAAGGACTCTCATCCTAGTCCTAAAGAAAGAGTGGATATTGCAAGTACATATGCTTCTGAATATGAAGAGGTTGTAAGAGCCAAGAAGAGGAAATTCCAAGTCTTTAAGAGAAGAAGCCAGAATTATAAGAAAGCTTTACAAACAATTGCATCACAGCCTGCACCACAGCCAGCCCCATCTACAGATTTCAGTTCTCTGATGGTTGCATTACAGATAAAGATGGATGAGCAAAGGCAAGCAATAGAAAAATATATAGATGAAGGTCATAAGTCACTACAATTTGATCTGGCCCAAGACATAAAGTCAATCAGATTTGAAATGAATCTGAATAAGAAAGAAATGACTGACTGCTTACATAAGGGAGGTAATGCAGTAGTCTATCTGGCCACACATCAAGAGAAACTAAAGACAAAACTTGATGAGCTAGAAGTGAAGCAAGGCTATGTACTGGAAAATCAGATCAGAATGAATGATAATTTGACTGCTTCCCATAATGCAATAGTAACAGAAATGAAGAATATAGCTACTGGTTAGACTACAGCCATTACTACAGCCAAGGCAGAATTTGATAAAGCCTTACAAGAAGGTATCACTGCTGTTACTACTGCACTTCAAGATTCTCAGAAGCTCATAACTGAAAAGCTCCAAAGGTTGAAACCTTTCTACAAAGATGGAGTCAATTACCTAAATGCACAAATCAGATTTCAGAAAGATGATCTGAGGGATCACATTGAAAGAGAAGTCATAAAGGGGGAGAGGGTGTTAGTCAAAGCCAGCTCTGATCATGCAAAGTGGATTTCAAATTCCATCAGAGCCACCCTTGGATATCCTCCATTATGTGATGATGACAATATGGCAGAGTCTGGTATTAATCCTGCGTATCTTGGAGGGGAGCAAGCTGAAGTGGCTCAAGTAATATACCCTCCACCAGACTTTGATATGATTCATCAAGATATACAGACAATGTATAGTCCTCCTGAAGGAATTCAAAATGTCATCCTTGAGAAAGTAGTTCAGTCTGTGTCAGAGGCAATCCTGAAAGAACAAGAAGCTTTGCTAAAAGAACAAGAGACACAATTGTCTAAGAAGAGATTCAGAGAGCAAGCTGAACTTAGGCCAGACTTTGAACAATGGAGCCCCACTTCCAGGAATATCATCTTGACTGCATGGAAGGCTGCCAAGGACAATATTCAGGATAGAAACAAGTGGTATTCTGAACTGGAGTGGAGGAAGCATGAGACCAGGCAAGATGAAATTGTGCAATATAGAAGAAAGGCTAAGATGAGAAAGCTACCTCCTACTACACCGGAGCCTAGCAAGTACTTTCCCAAGCCTTATCATTACTTTGAAAGGCAAAAGATCAAAGCTGAAGAATTGAAAAAGAAGGATCTTAAAGGAAAGAAGCATGCTGCTGCTAAAGATGCTGAAGCCCCAGTCCAAGCAAAGATACAATCAGGAAAGGGCATTGTGATCAAGGAGCCTGAGCAGCAATAGGATAGAATTTTTCTTTAGTTTACAATTGTAATCATTTGATTTTAAACTCTCTATAAACTTTTGGATAATGAATATGTTGAAATTGTTAGAACAATGTGATATATGTTAAATCTATTACATTAATGTTCTGAGTAATTTGTGTATACATGTTTTTGCTTATACATGTTTATGTACTTACCCTGTTATATAATCTTGTTTTACATCATACTGTGAATTTATTATGTATGGTGTATATCATTGACTAAGGGTTATAACTTCTCCAAATAGGGGGAGATTGTTGGGTACATTGGAATAAATGTACCTGATTTGAAGAAGACTCACCCTACTCAATAATATACAACAAAATGTATTTGATGTGTTTTGAGTTTAGTTGTGCAGTGAAAGAAATTGTACCCTAATCACCTAGAGGGTGGGTGAATCGGTGACTTAATCTTTTTTGAAACTTTTAGGCAGATTGCAGATACTATCACAGATTTATAATTACTTATTCACAGCAAACAATTAGCAATCACAGAATAAACAAGCACACAGTAAACACACAGATTTATAGTGTGAAAGATATTGTACCTAAACACCTAGAGGGGAGGGTGAATATGTGACTTGAATCTTTTAAACTTTTATGGCAGAATACAGAATCTAACACAGAATTCCAGCTACTTTATCACAGCAATCACACAGCTATCACAGAATATCACAGCACACAGTAGACACACAGTTTTATAGTGGTTCCCCAAGGTTTGGGTACATCCACTTTCCCCCTTCGCCTATCTAGCAGTGTACTAGATTCGACCAAACTCCTCCACTATCTCAGAACCCAAAACAGGCTCCTACACCTCAGGCCCAAGGCCCTACAACTCAGCTTCTTCACAAAGCCTACACTCAGCCACCAAGGCCTACACTCAGCCACAAAAGGCCTACACTCAGAGATTCCAATCTCCTACACTCAGGCTCTCAAGCCCTACACTCAGCCTTTATAATTACAGGCTTACAAAACTCAGATCCCTAAGGATCCTACAAGATAAAAATGAATACAATAATGTTAACTCAACAACTCAGAGAATAGAGAGATGAGATGTCAGTTTCTTGATGAGTTCTTGGAAGAACTCAGCTGAAATCAATCTGACTTGGCTTTCTTCAAATCTTCTTGAATGTAGAACACAATAAGACTGATTCCTCTGCAGTTGATCCTTGATCTCTGCTACTTAAGATTCAGAATAAATCTGAACTCTTCTTCTCAGCCTGGTTCCAACGACTGATTTCTTGGATGGAGCTCTCTCTCTCCAACTTCTTAGATCTGCACTTGATTCTTCAAGGAATAGCTAGATCTTCTTTGTTAAATACTTGATCAATAATCTGAACAACCATCTTCTGTAGACAGCATAAGCCTATTTATAGGTCTTCTTCATGGTAACCAGCTGGTCCGGTTCATAACTGATTTCTGACAACTCTGACAGGTGCTGTATACCGGCTGGAATGGCAACTGTCAAGTCATCCAGTCAGTTCTTGAAAATTCTGTAACTGTCTCCAAGTGTCGAGACTGTCTGTCTTTAAGTGTCGACACTTATAGACCAAGTGTCGACACATGTTGTCTAAGTGTCGACACTAGCCTACAAGGTGTCGACACAACTCCTTGTGTTGTAGATTTTATATCTCGACACTACTTCTTCTTCATGTGTCGACACTGAAATTGAGTGTCGACACAAGTACTTGTACTTCAGTATTTTGCTGAATTCTTCTAAGTGTCGACACAACACCTTTGTGTCGACACATCTTCATGTGTTGAACTTGCTGAGTGTCGACACTTCTTCTTGGTGTCGACACATGTCTTCAGTGTTGATACTTGCTGAGTGTCGACACATTGCTCTGGGTGTCAACACATTCTTCTTCTGTCGAGACTCTGGCTGAATGTCGACACATTCCCTTAGTGTCGACACTTGTACTTAGAATATTTTTGTTAAACTTTGCTGATCTTTACTAAGTGTCGACACAGCTCCTTGTGTCGACACTTTCTTCAAGTGTTGAGTCTTCAGCTGAGTGTCGACACATTCTTTCTTGTGTCGACACTTCCTTCAAGTGTTGACTCTTCTGCTGAGTGTCGACACATTGTTCTGGGTGTCGACACTTGTACTTAGTTTCTGCTAACTTTTGTTGGGTGTCGACACAGCCTCCAAGTGTCGACACTATCTGGTGTAGACACAGTTTCACTGGGTGTCAACACAACTGCTATGTGTCGACACAGCTTCACTGCACTCTTCTTCATTGAGTGTCAACACAGCTCCTTGTGTCGACACTTTCTGTCTGGTGTCGACTCAGCATCCCTGGTGTCGACACAAATACTCCAAGTGTCGACACTGCTTGCCTGGGTGTCGACACAAGTCTTCTTAAGTGTCGACACTTTCCCTCTGGGTGTCGACACATGGACTTAGAAACTTTTTCTTCTTTCCTACAAATACTTAACCTGCACAAGTAAACTCAAAACACATCAAATACATTTTGATGTATATCATTGAGTTGGGTGAGGCTTCTTCAAATCAGGTACATTTAAACCAATGTACCTAACAATCTCCCCCTATTTGGAGAAGTCATAACCCTTAGTCAATGATATACACCATTCATAATAAAATTACAAAATGATGTAAAGCAGGATTCTATATAGCAGGGCAATCATAAACATGTATCAATCAGACATGTATACATAGACATCATCACAGAACAAATATGAAATAGATTTAACATATAACACATTGTTCTAATATCTGTCATATTCATTTTCAAAAGTTTAAAGAATGTTTTACATCAAAAAGATTACATAGTAAACTTTAAGAAAATTCTAATTCTATTTCTGTTCAGGCTCCTTGATCACTATTCCTTTTTCAGCTTGTACTTTGGATTGAACAGGAGCTTCAGCAACTTCAGCATCAGCAGGCTTCTTGCCTTTCAGATCTTTCTTTTTTAGCTCTTCTGCTTTAATCTTTTGCCTCTCAAAATAATGATATGGCTTGGGAAAGTACTTGCTAGGCTCCTGGGCAGTAGGAGGTAGCTTTCCCATCTTGGCCTTTCTTCTGTATTGGACTATAGCCTCCTACCTTGTCTCATGCTTTCTCCATTCAGCCTCAGAAAACCACTTGTTCCTGTCTTGAATGTTATCTTTTGCAGTTTTCCATGCAGTCAAAATAATGTTCCTAGAGGTGGGGCTCCACTGCTCAAAGTCAGGTCTTTGTTCAGCTTGCTCCCTGAACCTCTTCTTAGACAATCTGGTCACTTCTTCTTTCTGCATTGCTTCTTGCATAGCTTCAGAGATTGGCTGAACAACTTTTTCTATAATGACATTGTCCTTGCCCCCAGGTGGGCTATACATGGACTGTATATCAGCATGTATCATGTCAAAATCTGGTGGAGGATAGATAACTTGAGCTACTTCAGGTTGCTCACCTTCAAGATATGCAGGATGTATGCCAGATTCTGCAACATTATCAACATCACAAAGAGGAGGATAACCAAGAGTTGCTCTGATAGAATTTGATATCCACTTGGCATGATCAGAGCTGGCTTTGACTAAAACTCTCTCCCCCTTTATGACTTCTCTTTCTATATGATCTCTGACATCATCTTTCTGAAATCTCACTTGATTATCCAAATAATTAACTCCATATTTAAAGAAAGGTTTTAACCTTTGGAGTTTATCAGTTATCAACTTTTGAGAATCTTGGATGGCAGTCTTAACATCAGTTATTTCTTCTTGGAATACTTTATCAAAATCTGCTTTTGCTATAGCTGGAGTCTGCCCTGCAGCTAGATTCTTCAGCTCTGTGACTATGGCATTGCGAGATGCAGTCAAATTATCATTCATCCTAATTTGATTTTCAAGTACATATCCTTGTTTGACTGCAAAGTCATCAACTTGTGCTTTTATCTTCTCCTGATGTGTAGCCAAGTACACCACTGCATTCCCTCCCTTATGGAAGCAGTCTGTCATCTCCTTCTTATTAAGATTCATCTCAAATCTTATTGACTTTATATCCCGGGCCAAATCAAATTGCAATGATTTCTGCCCTTCATCCACATACTTTTCAATGGCCTGCCTGTGCTCATCAAGCTTGATTTGCATTGCAACCATGAGAGTACTATAATCAACAGTAGGAGCTGGTAGTGATATAGGCTGTGGAGCAACAGTTTGCAAAGCCTTTTTGTAACTTTGGCTCCTTCTTCTGAATACTTGAAATTTCTTTTTCTTTGCCCTTTCAGCTTCCTCATCTTCAGAAGCTGAGGAGCTAGCAATTTCTACCCTCTCCTTAGGGCTTGGGGGTAACTCCTTCTGCACATTTGGTGCCTTCTCAGTCTCTTGCCTTGCAGGCTCTTCAACATGTACTACTTGCTCCCCCTCAACTGGAGCATTCTCCTTTTCAGCAGAAGTTTCTTTGTCAAAATCAGTTTGATCCAGGTTAAGGAACAGATCTTCCATTGTGTATTCTTGTGGAGAATGAGCTGGAGAAATTCTTGGCTCATCTACCACTGGATCAGAAATAACTTGAGCTGTAACAGAAGTGTCTTCCATGACAACATCTGGAACTTGACTATCAGTCTGTGGTTGCTGATAAACATCAGACAAATCAGTATCCTCTATAGGAAAAACTAAAGCATTAAGCTCAGTGATTACCTCAAGGATGATGTTTGTAGCTTGCTCACTCTCAAGAGGAGTGGGCTCTTCCACAACTAGTGGATCCCCCTGGATTTGATCCTGGTGTAAGGGGCTAGCTGGTGGTAGCTCCCCCTGCCTCTCAGCAACTTCTTGTTGAGCTGGAGTCTTCTCAACAGTCTCTTCTTCATGCTCATCAGATGAGAAGACAACTTGCTTTTCACTATCAGAGCTGCTAGATGGATCCTGAGCCACTGGAGCAGTTTTCTTCTTCTTCTTGAGTGGGGTTTCTTTCTCAGGAGTAGGCATCTCCTTTATCAAAACTCTGTCCCATCTTGTGAATATCCTCATGTCCATCTTTCTCATATGGTTGATTTTGCTGCCAGCAGCTTGACCCATAACCTCTGGTATGCTACCAGCTAGGTATAAGCTTAAGATCCTACCCATGTTGGGTTTCTTCAGACTTTCTTTGATCTTCTCAAAGATCACTACAGACCAGTCAGTTTTCAGATTGAAGATTATCCTGGTCATAATGCTGAACATATGGGCAGATACCCTATCATGCCCTCCAGGTTTGCTTAAAATCACTTTGCCAACAATTTCTGACATGAATTTCCCTTGGTTGTTCATGCCTTTTCTATTGAAAACAGATCCAATTTTCATTTTAGTATCTAGTCCACACCAAGTTAGAGCTTCTCTGGTCTTTGAAGCAGTAACTTCATCTTCTTCTTTAGTTCTAGACAATTGAAGTATTTTTCTCAGACTTTTTGAAGAGACCTTAACCTTCTCACCATGGACCCTGTACTTGATCTTGATTCCAGTGTCGTCTACCTTAGCTCCATTGAGGAATTCCAAGACTTCCTTCTTCCAGATCTTTGTGGGCTCAGAAACAAGAAATTCCAACCCAGAGTCTGCAACTAGGGTTATCACGTTCTTGATCTCCGGGTCTACATCACCAAAAGCATTGCGCACCAGCTCGTAGCCTTCGTTGACGTTCTCCTCAAACTTTGGCGCCATTAGGGTTTGAAGAATTTGACTGGAGAGAAGAGAGGTGTCGACACACAAGTTTTGGTCTCGAAACTTTTGAAAGCGTGTCGACAGACTAAGGCAAAACCCTATTTATACCTTTCTAGGTTTGAAGATGAAAAGGCGGGCAGCTAACTTAAATTGTGTCGACACTGTCGATAAGTGTCGACACTGACTTATAATGTCTCAACACATATGTGTCGACACAAGTTTAGTCAACAGATTATATGTGTCGACACTTGTTTATGTGTCGACACCACTGAACTCGACATTTAGTCGAGACTTTACTTAGACAATTCTGAGTAAAACCTAAGTGTCGACACCACCTTGGATGTGTCGACACCTACTTGTCATGTGTCGACACTAATATTCTGAAGTGTCGACACCAATTTCCTAGATGTGTCGACACCTTTTTCCTGAAGTGTCGACACCACTTTTCTGTGTCGACACAGATATCTCTGTGTGTCGACACCTTTTTACTTAGCCATTTTTATAAACTTATTCTAAGTTTATCATTCCTAGTTCAATTTTAAACCTATTGAACTTAGTTTCTTCTAGGGGCTTAGTATACATATCAGCTAGTTGATTATCTGTTTTAACATATTCTAGTAAAATATCTTCTTTCTCTACATGCTCCCTAAGAAAATGATATTTTATCTCAATATGTTTAGTTCTACTATGGGAAACAGGATTATGTGCAATTGATATAGCACTAGTAGAATCACAAAAGAGTGGAGTTCTACTTACCTAGAATCCATAATCCTCAAGCTGATGTTGTATCCACAGAAGTTGAGCACAGCAACTTCCTGTAGCCACATATTCTGATTCTGCAGTGGAGATAGCCACACTTGTTTGCTTCTTGCTACTCCATGAAATCAGTCTTCCACCTAGGAATTGACAGGTTTCAGTTGTGCTTTTTTTGTCTTCTTTGCATCCTGCAAAGTCTGCATCTGAATAACCTGTTAGATCAAAATCCCCATTCCTAGGGTACCAGAGGCCTAGATAAGGAGTGCCCTTTAGATATCTCAATATTCTTTTGACTGCTGTCAAATGAGACTCTTTAGGGCAGGCTTGATACCTTGCACAGACACATGTAGCATACATGATATCTGGTCTACTTGCAGTCAAATATAATAGGGAGCCAACTATCCCTCTATACAAAGACTCATCTACGGGTTTCCCTGCTTCATCCTTGCTAAGAGACATACTTGACCCCATAGGAGTCTTCATGGTACTGGATGAATCCATACCATACTTCCTTATGAGTTCTAGGGTGAACTTGGACTGGCATATGGATAATCCATTCTCAGTCTGTCTTACTTGGAGACCCAATAAGAACTTTAGCTCTCCCATACTACTTATCTCAAATTGACCTTGCATTAGTTTTGCAAACTTTTTGCAAAGGCTACTTTCAGTAGACCCAAATATAATGTCATCTACATATATTTGGACTAGTATTACTTTGCCTCTAGATTCCTTAAGAAATAGAGTCTTGTCTATTTTCCCCCTTGTGAACTTATTCACAATGAGGAAACTAGACAGGGTTTCATACCAAGCCCTAGGGGCTTGCTTTAACCCATATAAAGCTTTCCTAAGTCTATAGACATGATTAGGTAGAGTTGAATCAACAAAACCTGATGGCTGTTCCACATAGACTTCCTCTTTAAGGTTACCATTTAGAAATGCTGACTTGACATCCATTTTGTAAACTTTAAACCCTTGAAAGGTTGCATAGGCCAGGAACATCCTTATGGCTTCCAGTCTGGCTACTGGAGCAAAGGTTTGATCAAAATCAATACCTTCTTCCTGCCTATATCCTTTAGCAACCAATCTTGCTTTGTTCTTAATGATGACTACTTGTTCATCCATCTTGTTTCTATAGATCCACTTGGTTCCAATTATATTGTGGTCTTTAGGTTTAGGAACAAGCTCCCAAACCTTGCATCTCTTGAACTGATTCAGCTCCTCTTGCATTGCCTCAATCCAAAGAGGGTCTTGGATGGCTTCTTCAAACTTCTTTAGTTCAACTTGGGATAGGAAACTGGAGTAGATTGCTGCATTCAGATTTCTGCTCCTTGTTTGTACTCCTTGTCTTGGATCACCAATGATTTATTCTGCTGGATGATCTCTTAGATGCCTATTGGCTGGAGGCATCCTGACTTCAGGTTGAATTTCTTCAACTTCATCATCTTGTTGTACTCCTTGTACTTCTTCTGCATTAGATACATGTAGTACTCCCCCTGGACCACAGCCACTATCTTCTACTTGCTGTCTTGCAGTAGGTTCTTCTTCTATAGTGAGCTTGTCCATCTTCTTTGTTAAACCTATGGGGTTGCAAACACTACTAGACAACTCATTGTTAATAAGTCTAGTTTCATCAAATACTACATGTACAGACTTTTCTACAACTTGTGTAGACAAGTTGTAGACTCTATAAGTCTTACTGTTGTTGTTGTACCCAACAAAAATTCCCTCTTGGGACTTGGCAGCAAACTTAGTCAAGTAAGACTTTCCATTGTTAAGTATAAAGCACTTACAACCAAAGATCCTGAAGTAGGATAGATTTGGTTTTCTGTCTTTCACAACCTCATAGGGGGTCTTGTTGAGGCTTTTAGTAATGGTAGCCATATTAATAACATGGCATGCAGTATTCACTGCCTCAGCCCAGAAGTATTCTGGTAGAGATGTATCACTTAATAGGGTCCTACCAGTCTCAATCAAGGTTCTATTCTTCCTCTCAGCAATGCCATTTTGCTGAGGTGTTCTTGGTGAAGAAAACTCTTGAAATATCTCAAATTCTTCACATAGTTTTGTCATGCTATCAGACTGAAACTCAGTACCATGGTCACTTCTTATTTTGACCACTGTACTATTTTGTTCATTCTAAATCTGTTTGACAATGCTATAGAAGACATTGGGTGTTTCAGATTTCTGTCTAAGGAAGAACACCCAGGAAAACCTTGAGTAGTCATCTACAACTACAAAGGTATAGACCTTCCTACCTAAGCTGTGAACTGGCATTGGACCAAAGAGATCCATATGCAAGAGGTATAAGCACCTCACAGCATCTTTGTTTTCTATGCTTCTAAAGGTGGATCTAGTCTGCTTGCCCTTTTGACAAGCTGAGCAAATACCATCTTTAACACACTTAACTTGAGGACCATTCCTCACTAACTCTTTACTAAAGAGTTTGTCAATTGTCTTGTAGTTTAGATGGGCTAGCCTCTTGTGCCATTTGACACAATGAGAGACTGTCTCATCAGCTACAAGACACACTTGAGAACCATTGGTCTCACACATAATGTCTAGGCAGTAGACATTCCTCTTCCTATAACCTGTCAAAATGATCTCTTGATCATTTGATCTCTTGATATGACAACCATCCTTAACAAATGAGATGTCATATCCTACATCACTTAATTGACTTATACTAATTAGGTTGTGTTTCAAACCTTTAACATAAGCCACTTGAGTAATGGTAACTAAGTTACTAGAAATGTTACCAAACCCTTTGATGATTCCTTTTTCAGAACCACCAAAGGTGACTTTAGGACCATCTTTGATTGGAGTGTATTCCTTTAGCAATCCCCTTATTCCAGTCATGTGTCCGGAACATCCACTGTCCAAGTACCATATTGGGGCATGACCACTTGGACTTACCTGCAAAACAGATTAGTGAACCTTATAACCCAAAGAATTCTTGGGTCCTTGGTACTGGTTAGTTTGTATCCTAACAAAGCTACCTGCAGGCTTTCCAACAGGCAGTTTGCTACTCACTTTGGCACTAGCATTGTGCCAACAGTCCATTGCAAAGTGGCCTATCTTGCCACAACACCAACACTCAAACTTATTGTATCTTTGCTTAGGTACTGTCTTTGCTGTTTTATTTACAGCTGACTTGTTGAGAGTTGGGGCTTTGCCCTTGGACTTTGACTTGGACTGAATAGTCCTTGCATGTCTAGTAAATCTCAGTCCAGCTTTACCTTTGTGATGAACAAATTCATCAATTATGGGTAAAACTAACTTAGGTTTAGAAAACCTAGCAACTAAGTCTTTCTCCTTTTGAAGATTAATCTTCAGACTCTTGATTTGATCATTCTTAAATAATATAGTCTCCATCTGAATCACAGTTATGTGCTTCAGTCTGGCTATCTCATTAAGCTTTTGATCAAATAACTTCTCAAAATCAGTTGCAGCAGCTTTGAGATTAGCAATTTCCTTTGTCTGACTTTTGACTAGGGACTTGCTCTTCTTATAAGCTTGCAACAGAACTTTATATTCATCTATCAACTGATGAATATCCTCTTCAGACTCAGATGCACTCTCATCATTTGATGATGATGAATCTGATTCTGTACTGGCACAAGAAATTGAACTGAAAGAATAATGTTGTACCTTACTGGGTCATAGCTGCTCCAGGATTTTGTCACTTTTTGTCAATGCCATTAGCCCTTGTCATTGACTGTCCTCTTGTTCATATATAGAATTCATAATCTGCATGAACTCTTCTTCTTCTTCCTCAGCAAACAGGCCTATATATGCCTCAGCATCTGACTCAGTTTCTGATGAAGATAAATCTGACATGCTCTTGTCCTTTTTGGCAACAAAAGACTTTTCTTTCTTGCCCTTGTATTGAGTCCTTTTCTTGTCACTAGACTCTTTCCTCTTCTCTGGACAATCTGCAACAACATGGTCTTGTCTATTACAGCAATAGCATACTATTTTTGAAAGAGTTGCTTTGCTAGACTTAGTCTTTTTCCTGTCTTTCTTTGAAGACTTTTTATTCTGATAATAGTCTTTTTTTCCTTGTGAAGTAGATGGTCTTGTCCTCCACTGTTTCTTCTTTAAGAACTTCTGGAAATGTCTTGTAAAGGCAGCAAAGTTCTCATCACTTTCACTGCTTTCAGACTTTGTACTTGCTGACTCATCTGATTCAGTTTCAGTTACTTTTGGTGGTGGAGAAGGTGACTTACTTCTATACTTTCTGGGGGCTTCTATTTTGAAGGTCACTGTCCTTTCCTTGTGTTCACTTTTTGTAGATTTCTCCTCTTCTTTCCTCACCATCAACTGCATCTCATAGGATAGCAGTTTCCCAAATAGAGTTGGTGGAGGAATTTCTGCTAACTTAGTCATTTCTCTAATGACACAGATCTTGGTGTCCCAATCTTTTGTTAGGGACCTTAGAAACTTATCATTGAGTTCATAATTACTGAACTCTCTGTCATTGGACATGAGCTCATTCACTATCCTGTAGAACTTCTTATAGCACTCAGTTATGCTATCAGGCTTACCTTGTCTAAAACTTTCATATTCTTGGTTTAGCAAGGATTTTCTGTCTTGCCTTACTTCTTCATAACCCTCCATATACACAATAAGAGCATCTCACATTTCTTTAGCTGTCTTACAGTGTATCAGATTCTGAAAAGTTGCATCATCTATAGCACTCACTATAATGTTTTGAGCCCTTTTGTCCATGGTGGCTAGAACAATCTCATCTTTTGTCATTTCAGAGAAATCCTTTGGCGTTCTCTGATTTGCATCTAATACTGACACCTTCATGGGCACATATGGCTCTTCCTTCACTGTGATATAAATCCTAGGGTCTGAGGCTTCCATAAAGAGTCTCACCCTTTCCTTCCAGATACCAAAGATCTCTTTCCTACATATGGGTAGCTTCATGCATCCCAATTCCTTGTGATTTTCAGTGGAACACATGGTTCTTGATTTTCTTGATTCTGTAATTTGACTTAGACTGAATCTGCCAACAGGATCTACTCAGACAGTTATGTCCCTTTTTGAGTAACCTCGCTCTGATACCACTTGAAAGATATTGTACCTAAACACCTAGAGGGGGGGTGAATAGGTGACTTGAATCTTTTTAACTTTTATGGCAGAATACAGAATCTAACACATAATTCTAGCTACTTTATCACATCAATCACACAGCTATCACAGAATATCACAGCACACAGTAGACACACAGTTTTATAGTGGTTCCCCAAGGTTTGGGTACATCCACTTTCCCCCTTCGCCTATCTAGCAGTGTACTAGATTCGGCCAAACTCCTCCACTATCTCAGAACCCAAAACAGACTCTTACACCTCAGGCCCAAGGCCTTACAACTCAGCTTCTTCACAAAGCCTACACTCAGTCACCAAGGCCTACACTCAGCCACCAAGGCCTACACTCAGCCACAAAAGCCCTACACTCAGAGATTCCAATCTCCTATACTCAGGCTCTTAAGCCCTACACTCAGCCTTTATAATTACAGGCTTACAAAACTCAGATCCCTAAGGGTCCTACAAGATAAAAATGAATACAATAATGTTAACTCAACAACTCAGAGAATAGAGAGATGAGATGTGAGTTTCTTGATGAGTTCTTGGAAGAACTCAGCTGAAATCAATCTGACTTGGCTTTCTTCAAAGCTTCTTGAATGTAGAACACAATAAGACTGATTCCTCCTCAGTTGATCCTTGATCTCTGCTACTTAAGATTCAGAATAAATCTGAACCCTTCTTCTCAGCCTGGTTCCAACGGCTGATTTCTTAGATGGAGCTCTCTCTCTCCAACTTCTTAGATCTGCACTTGATTCTTCAAGGAATAGCTAGATCTTCTTTGTTAAATACTTGATCAATAATCTGAACAACCACCTTCTGTAGACAGCATAAGCCTATTTATAGGTCTTCTTCATGGTAACCGGCTGGTCCGGTTCATAACTGATTTCTGACAACTCTGACAAGTGCTGTATACCGGCTGGAATGGCAGCTGTCAAGTCATCCAGTCAGTTCTTGAAAATTCTGTAACTGTCTCCAAGTGTCGAGACTGTCTGTCTTTAAGTGTCGACACTTATAGACCAAGTGTCGACACATGTTGTCTAAGTGTCGACACTAGCCTACAAGGTGTTGACACAACTCCTTGTGTTGTAGATTTTATATCTCGACACTACTTCTTCTTCATGTGTCGACACTGAAATTGAGTGTCGACACAAGTACTTGTACTTCAGTATTTTGCTGAATTCTTCTAAGTGTCGACACAACACCTTTGTCTCGACACATCTTCATGTGTTGAACTCGCTGAGTGTCGACACTTCTTCTTGGTGTCGACACATGTCTTCAGTGTTGATACTTGCTGAGTGTCGACACATTGCTCTGGGTGTCGACACATTCTTCTTCTGTCGAGACTCTGGCTGAGTGTCGACACATTCCCTTAGTGTCGACACCTGTACTTAGAATATTTTTGTTGAACTTTGCTGATCTTTACTAAGTGTCGACACAGCTCCTTGTGTCGACACTTTCTTCAAGTGTTGAGTTTTCAGCTGAGTGTCGACACATTCTTTCTTGTGTCGACACTTCCTTCAAGTGTTGACTCTTCTGCTGAGTGTCGACACATTGTTCTGGGTGTCGACACTTGTACTTAGTTTCTGCTGACTTTTGCTGAGTGTCGACACAGCCTCCAAGTGTCGACACTTTCTGGTGTAGACACAGTTTCACTGGGTGTCGACACAACTGCTATGTGTCGACACAGCTTCACTGCACTCTTCTTCATTGAGTGTCGACACAGCTCCTTGTGTCGACACTTTCTTTCTGGTGTCGACTCAGCATCCCTGGTGTCGACACAAATACTTCAAGTGTCGACACTGCTTGTCTGGGTGTCGACAGAAGTCTTCTTAAGTGTCGACACTTTCCCTCTGGGTGTCGACACATAGACTTAGAAACTTTTTCTTCTTTCCTGCAAATACTTAACCTGCACAAGTAAACTCAAAATACATCAAATACATTTTGATGTATATCATTGAGTTGGGTGAGGCTTCTTCAAATCAGGTACATTTAAACCAATGTACCCAACAATCTCCCCCTATTTGGAGAAGTCATAACCCTTAGTCAATGATATACACCATTCATAATAAAATTACAAAATGATGTAAAGCAGGATTCTATATAGCAGGGCAATCATAAACATGTATCAATCAAACATGTATACATAGACATCATCACAGAACAAATATGAAATAGATTTAACATATAACACATTGTTCTAATATCTGTCATATTCATTTTCAAAAGTTTACAAAATGTTTTACATCAAAAAGATTACATAGTAAACTTTAAGAAAATTCTAATTCTATTTCTGTTCAGGCTCCTTGATCACTATTCCTTTTCCAGCTTGTACTTTGGCTTGAACAGGAGCTTCAGCAACTTCAGCATCAGCGGGCTTCTTGCCTTTAAGATCTTTCTTTTTTAGCTCTTCTGCTTTAATCTTTTGCCTCTCAAAATAATGATATGGCTTGTGAAAGTACTTGCTAGGCTCCTGGGCAGTAGGAGGTAGCTTTCCCATCTTGGCCTTTCTTCTGTATTGGACTATAGCCTCCTGCCTTGTCTCATGCTTTCTCCATTCAGCCTCAGAAAACCACTTGTTCCTGTCTTGAATGTTATCTTTTGCAGCTTTCCATGCAGTCAAAATAATGTTCCTAGAGGTGAGGCTCCACTGCTCAAAGTCAGGTCTTTGTTCAGCTTGCTCCCTGAACCTCTTCTTATACAATCTGGTCTCTTCTTCTTTCTGCATTGCTTCTTGCATAGCTTCAGAGATTGGCTGAACAACTTTTTCTATAATGACATTGTCCTTGCCCCCAGGTGGGCTATACATGGACTGTATATCAGCATGTATCATGTCAAAATCTGGTGGAGGATAGATAACTTGAGCTACTTCAGGTTGCTCACCTGCAAGATATGCAGGATGTATGCCAGATTCTGCAACATTATCATCATCACAAAGAGGAGGATAACCAAGAGTTGCTCTGATAGAATTTGATATCCACTTGGCATGATCAGAGCTGGCTTTGACTAAAACTCTCTCCCCCTTTATGACTTCTCTTTCTATATGATCTCTGACATCATCTTTCTGAAATCTCACTTGATTATCCAGATAATTAACTCCATCTTTAAAGAAAGGTTTTAACCTTTGGAGTTTGTCAGTTATCAACTTTTGAGAATCTTGGATGGCAGTCTTAACAGCAGTTATTTCTTCTTGGAATACTTTGTCAAAATCTGCTTTTGCTGTAGCTGGAGTCTGCCCTGCAGCTAGATTCTTCAGCTCTGTGACTATGGCATTGTGATATGCAGTCAAATTATCATTCATCCTAATTTGATTTTCAAGTACATATCCTTGTTTGACTACAAAGTCATCAACTTGTGCTTTTATCTTCTCCTGATGTGTAGCCAAGTACACCACTGCATTCCCTCCCTTATGGAAGCAGTTTGTCATCTCCTTCTTATTAAGATTCATCTCAAATCTTATTGACTTTATATCCTGGGCCAAATCAAATTGCAATGATTTCTGCCCTTCATCCACATACTTTTCAATGGCCTGCCTGTGCTCATAAAGCTTGATTTGCATTGCAACCATGAGAGTACTATAATCAACAGTAGGAGCTGGTAGTGATATAGGCTGTGGAGCAACAGTTTGCAAAGCCTTTTTGTAACTCTGGCTCCTTCTTTTGAATACTTGAAATTTCTTTTTCTTTGCCCTTTCAGCTTCCTCATCTTCAGAAGCTGAGGAGCTAGCAATTTCTACCCTCTCCTTAGGGCTTGGGGGTAACTCCTTCTGCACATCTGGTGCCTTCTCAGTCTCTTGTCTTGCAGGCTCTTCAACATGTACTACTTGCTCCCCCTCAACTGGAGCATTCTCCTTTTCAGTAGCAGTTTCTTTGTCAAAATCAGTTTGATCCAGGTTAAGGAACAGATCTTCCATTGTGTATTCTTGTGGAGAATGAGCTGGAGAAATTCTTGGCTCATCTACCACTGGATCAGAAACAACTTGAGTTGTAACAGAAGTGTCTTCCATGACAACATCTGGAACTTGACTATCGGTCTGTGGTTGCTGATAAACATCAGACAAATCAGTATCCTCTATAGGAAAAACTAAAGCATTAAGCTCAGTGATTACCTCAAGGATGATGTTTGTAGCTTGCTCACTCTCAAGAGGAGTGGGCTCTTCCACAACTAGTGGCTCCCCCTAGATTTGATCTTGATGTAAGGGGCTAGCTGGTGGTAGCTCCCCCTGCCTCTCAGCAACTTCTTGTTGAGCTGGAGTCTTCTCAACAGTCTCTTCTTCATGCTCATCAGATGAGAAGATAACTTGCTCTTCACTATCAGAGCTGCTAGATGGATCCTGAGCCACTGGAGCAGTTTTCTTCTTCTTCTTGAGTGGGGTTTCTTTCTCAGGAGTAGGCATCTCCTTTGTCAAAACTCTGTCCCATCTTGAGAATATCCTCATGTCCATCTTTCTCATATGGTTGATTTTGCTGCCAGCAGCTTGACCCATAACCTCTGATATGCTACCAGCTAGGTATAAGCTTAAGATCCTACCCATGTTGGGTTTCTTCAGACTTTCTTTGATCTTCTCAAAGATCACTACAGACCAGTCAGTTTTCAGATTGAAGATTATCCTGGTCATAATGCTGAACATATGGGCAGATACCCTATCATACCCTCCAGGTTTGCTTAAAATCACTTTGCCAACAATTTCTGACATGAATTTCCCTTGGCTGTTCATGCCTTTTCTATTGAAAACAGATCCAATTTTCATTTTAGTATCTAGTCCACACCAAGTTAGAGTTTCTCTGGTCTTTGAAGCAGTAACTTCATCTTCTTCTTTAGTTCTAGGCAACTGAAGTATTTTTCTCAGACTTTTTGAAGAGACCTTAACCTTCTCACCATGGACCCTGGACTTGATCTTGATTCCAGTGTCGTCTACCTTAGCTCCATTGAGGAATTCCAAGACTTCCTTCTTCCAAATCTTTGTGGGCTCAGAAACAAGAAATTCCAACCCTGAGTCTGCAACTAGGGTTATCACGTTCTTGATCTTCGGGTCTACATCACCAAAAGCATTGCGCACCAGCTCGTAGCCTTCGTTAACGTTCTGCTCAAGCTTTGGCGCCATTAGGGTTTGAAGAATTTGACTAGAGAGAAGAGAGGTGTCGACACACAAGTTTTGGTCTCGAAACTTTTGAAAGCGTGTCGACAGACTAAGGCAAAACTGTAACACCCCCATCTGTCGCATGGCATATAACAGAAGGTCCAGCTGGAACCCGACGCCATATACCACAGACAGTCGGAAGGGTTACCAAATGAATAATCAAACCAACCAATTAAGACTACTCGTCCTAACCACAGAGCATTCTAGCGGAAGTTTTTAAAGTTGAAGAACCCAAACTTAAATCCATCAAATATGAATGTCCACATTTACAACTACAAGAACGAACCCCAAATACACTGAAACAGGTACATGGCCTTATGGCCTTACAAATGTTCATAAATATAACATGTCTTACATACATCGGCTCGCAGGCCGGCCACACATGAGAAATGTAAAAAAAAACAACTATTCTACGGCCTTCTAGGGCCAGCACAGCAACATGGGCTCCAGCCCGCTATTTGGCGCTCGGCTCCGCAGCACCTGCAAGCACATACCACCGCACGGTGGCAAATAAAGCAACGGTCAGCTAAAAGCCGACCAAATTATAACGACCCCGCCCCTTACTCGGGACGGCGGTGCTCTTTCCCTGCAAAACATTAGCCCAACAATATATATATATCGCAATTATAATTCGCCACAGGTGTAGGCTCGCACGGCCAAACACCTCGTGCACTCAGGGCACATTCATGGTGAACCCTGACAAATCAGTGCATTCACCACCATCCCTAGGATGGCAACAACATGTGAGCATTTAGCCTTTCTGACCACCGTCTAAGGCTCCGACTATGCCAACGGCCAATCCCCGTCTTCGGGTCTCTCGCACCGAACCACATAGCCTAGGTCCAATTCCACTTACCCGTTGCTCACGCCGCATATCCAATTTAAGGAACTTTGCGCGGGCCAAGCTTCTCTCGGATCCCAAATTTTCCAAAACAATCTCATAACCCAGTTATGATCAAGGCCGGTTCCCAGACCGCCAAGTTAGCAGAACACGTTTCCGCTCAGTTTTCCGGGTGCGTCTTGAAGCTAACCTCCAAGGATCCCTGCTGCAATCTACCGCGTAGAAATCCGAAAAACCCAAAGCACGGAGTCTTCTCCGGCAAAACCATATCAAATGCAACATCACCGATCCAGACAAAACACGTCCGGGTAGGCTTCACACACAATGCCTATGCCCGTACTTACGATTCCGGGCTCTACATGCAACACAAGGGGGACTATTCCCGTCAACCCCAAGGAACACCACGCACTCACCGCATACTCGCGGGAGCGAAATTCCCTATGCAGAAAGAAAGAGCTTCAAGCGCTCAAGTTGAGAATCGTTACCCTTGTAGTCCGTTTTGGCGCCATGGAAAAACTACGCGGTTAGAACTCTTCGCAATGACCTTCCCTCCACGGATCCGCTCTCCGATTTCGAAACGGTGCTCCGATGCTCCACCGGCGGCCGGAAACCTCCTTCTTCTTCCTCTCCTCTCTCACTTTGGAAGGGGAGAACTTTGGAGAGAAAATGAGGGAATAACTCCCTATTCCCGGCCTTAACAGAGCAGGATTTCATCTGGGCCGTCGAATCTAAATTAAAGGAAACGAATGGCTCGGATCTGCACAAAATTCCCCAGACCTGGGCCGCACACGGCTTGGCACACGGCCGTGTCCAAGGCCGTGTGCCTCGATCCAGGCACGATCGTCGAACTGAGAAACGCACACGGCTCAAGACACGCCCGTGTCTGACCTGACACGCCCGTGTCGGGTTCCTCGACACGCCCGTGTTCGTGGGCGTGTCACGCATAACCGCCACGGCAACGGACACGACCCATCAGGACACGGGTAGGGACACGGGTTGGCACACGCCCGTGTCGGATGACACACCCGTGTCATCCGGCGTGTTCCTGGCCGTGTCCTTCTCGTGTTGGAAACGACCAAAAAATCACCAGCCAGACACGGCCTTGGACATGCCCGTGTCCTAGGCCGTGTACCCCTACAGGCACCAAAAACTCTTTTTCCGCGACCGACTCACACACAAAATTCGGGGCGTTACAAAAACCCTATTTATACCTTTCTAGGTTTGAAGATGAAAAGGCGGGCAGCTAACTTAAATTGTGTCGACACTGTCGATAAGTGTCGACACTGACTTATAATGTCTCGACACATATGTGTCGACACAAGTTTAGTCAACAGATTATATGTGTCGACACTTGTTTATGTGTCGACACCACTGAACTCGACATTTAGTCGAGACTTTACTTAGACAATTCTGAGTAAAACCTAAGTGTCGACACCACCTTGGATGTGTCGACACCTACTTGTCATGTGTCGACACTAATATTCTGAAGTGTCGACACCAATTTCCTAGATGTGTCGACACCTTTTTCCTGAAGTGTCGACACCACTTTTCTATGTCGACACAGATATCTCTGTGTGTCGATACCTTTTTACTTAGCCATTTTTATAAACTTATTCTAAGTTTATCATTCCTAGTTCAATTTTAAACCTATTGAACTTAGTTTCTTCTAGGGGCTTAGTATACATATCAGCTAGTTGATTATTTGTTTTAACATATTCTAGTAAAATATCTTCTTTCTCTACATGCTCCCTAAGAAAATGATATTTTATCTCAATATGTTTAGTTCTACTATGGGAAACAGGATTATGTGCAATTGATATAGCACTAGTAGAATCACAAAAGAGTGGAGTTCTACTTACCTGGAATCCATAATCCTCAAGCTGATGTTGTATCCACAGAAGTTGAGCACAACAACTTCCTGCAGCCACATATTCTGATTCTGCAGTGGAGATAGTCACACTTGTTTGCTTCTTACTACTCCATGAAATCAGTCTTCCACCTAGGAATTGACAGGTTCCAGTTGTGCTTTTTTTGTCTTCTTTGCATCCTGCAAAGTCTGCATCTGAATAACTTGTTAGATCAAAATCCTCATTTCTAGGGTAACAGAGGCCTAGATAAGGAGTGCCCTTTAGGTATCTCAATATTCTTTTGACTGCTGTCAAATGAGACTCTTTAGGGCAGGCTTGATACCTTGCACAGACACATGTAGCATACATGATATCTGGTCTACTTGCAGTCAAATATAATAGGGAGCCAACTATCCCTCTATACAAAGACTCATCTACAGGTTTCCCTGCTTCATCCTTGCTAAGAGACATACTTGACCCCATAGGAGTCTTCATGGTACTGGATGAATCCATATCATACTTCCTTATGAGTTTTAGGGTGAACTTGGACTAGCATATGGATAATCCATTCTCAGTCTGTCTTACTTGGAGACCCAAGAAGAACTTTAGCTCTCCCATACTACTCATCTCAAATTGACTTTGCATTAGTTTTGCAAACTTTTTGCAAATGCTACTTTCAGTAGACCCAAATATAATGTCATCTACATATATTTGGACTAGTATTACTTTGCCTCTAGATTCCCTAAGGAATAGAGTCTTGTCTATTTTCCCCCTTGTGAACTTATTCTCAATGAGGAAACTAGACAGGGTTTCATACCAAGCCCTAGGGGCTTGCTTTAACCCATATAAAGCTTTCCTAAGTCTATAGACATGATTAGGTAGAGTTGAATCAACAAAACCTGATGGCTATTCCACATAGACTTCCTCTTTAAGGTTACCATTTAGAAATGTTGATTTGACATTCATTTGATAAACTTTAAACCCTTGAAAGGTTGCATAGGCCAGGAACATCCTTATGGCTTCCAGTCTGGCTACTGCAGCAAAGGTTTGATCAAAATCAATATCTTCTTCCTGCCTATATCCTTTAGCAACCAATCTTGCTTTGTTCTTAATGATGACTCCTTGTTCATCCATCTTGTTCCTATAGATCCACTTGTTTCCAATTATATTGTGGTCTTTAGGTTTAGGAACAAGCTCCCAGACCTTGCATCTCTTGAACTGATTCAGCTCCTCTTGCATTGCCTCAATCCAAAGAGAGTCTTGGATGACTTCTTCAAACTTCTTTGTTTCAACTTGGGATAGGAAACTGGAGTAGATTGCTGCATTCAGATTTCTGCTCCTTGTTTGTACCCCTTGTCTTGGATCACCAATGATTTTTTCTGCTGGATGATCTCTTAGATGCCTATTGGCTGGAGGTATCCTGACTTCAGGTTAAACTTCTTCAACTTCATCATCTTGCTGTACTCCTTGTACTTCTTCTGCATTAGGTACATGTAGTACTCCCCCTGGACCACAGCCACTGTCTTCTACTTGCTGTCTTGCAGTAGGTTCTTCTTCTATAGTGAGCTTGTCCATCTTCTTTGTTAAACTTGTGGGGTTGCATACACTACTAGACAACTCATTGTTAATAAGTCTAGTTTCATCAAATATTACATGTACAAACTCTTCTACAACTTGTGTAGACAAGTTATAGACTCTATAAGCCTTACTGTTGTTGTTGTACCCAACAAAAATTCCCTCTTGGGACTTGGCAGCAAACTTAGTCAAGTAAGACTTTCCATTGTTAAGTATAAAGCACTTACAACCAAAGATCCTAAAGTAGGATAGATTTGGTTTCCTGTCTTTCACAACCTCATAGGGGGTCTTGTTGAGGCTTTTAGTAATGGTAGCCCTATTAATAACATGTCATGCAGTATTCACTGCCTCAGCCCAGAAGTATTCTGGTAGAGATGTATCACTTAATAGGGTCCTACCACCCTCAATCAAGGTTCTATTCTTCCTCTCAGCAATGTCATTTTGCTGAGATGTTCTTGGTGAAGAAAACTCTTGAAATATCCAAAATTCTTCACATAGTTTTATCATGCTATCAGACTGAAACTCAGTACCATGGTCACTTCTTATTTTGACCACTGTACTATTTTGTTCATTCTGAATCTGTTTGACAAAGCTATAGAAGACATTGGGTGTTTCAGATTTCTGTCTAAGGAAGAACACCCAGGAAAACCTTGAGTAGTCATCTACAACTACAAAGGTATAGACCTTCCTACCTAAGCTGTGAACTGGCATTGGACCAAAGCGATCCATATGCAAGAGGTATAAGCACCTCATAGCATCTTTGTTTTCTATGCTTCTAAAGGTGGATCTAGTCTGCTTGCCCTTTTGACAAGCTGAGTAAATACCATCTTTAACACACTTAACTTGAGGACCATTCCTCACTAACTCTTTACTAAAGAGTTTGCCAATTGTCTTGTAGTTTAGATGGGCTAGCCTCTTGTGTCATTTGACACAATGAAAGACTGTCTCATCAGCTACAAGATACATTTGAGAACCATTGGTCTCACACATAATGTCTAGGCAGTAGACATTCCTCTTCCTATAACCTGTCAAAATGATCTCTTGATCATTTGATCTCTTGATATGACAACCATCCTTAACAAATGAGATGTCATATCCTACATCACTTAATTGACTTATACTAATTAGGTTGTGTTTCAAACCTTTAACATAAGCCACTTGAGTAATGGTAACTAAGTTACTAGAAATGTTACCAAACCCTTTGATGATTCCTTTTTCAGAACCACCAAAGGTGACTTTAGGACCATCTTTGATTGGAGTGTAGTCCTTTAGCAATCCCCTTGTTCCAGTCATGTGTCTGGAACATCCACTGTCCAAGTACCATATTGGGGCATGACCACTTGGACTTACTTGCAAAACAGATTAGTGAACCTTAGAACCCAAAGAATTCTTGGGTCCTTGGTACTGGTTAGTTTGCATCCTAACAAAGCTACCTGCAGGCTTTCCAACAGGCAGTTTGCTACTCACTTTGGCACTAGCATTGTGCCAACAGTCCATTGCAAAGTGGCCTATCTTGCCACAGCACCAACACTCAAACTTATTGTATCTTTGCTTAGGTACTGTCTTTGCTGTTTTATTTACAGCTGACTTGTTGAGAGTTGGGGCTTTGCCCTTGGACTTGGACTTGGACTGAATAGTCCTTGCAGGTCTAGTAAATCCCAGTCCAGCTTTACCTTTGTGATGAACAAATTCATCAATTATGGGTAAAACTGACTTAGGTTTAGAAAACCTAGCAACTAAGTCTTTCTCCTTCTGAAGATTAATCTCCAGACTCTTGATTTGATCATTCTTAAATGATATAGTCCCCATCTGAATCACAGTTATGTTCTTCAGTTTGGCTATCTCATTAAGCTTTTGATCAAATAACTTCTCAAAATCAGTTGCAGCAGCTTTGAGATTAGCAATTTCCTTTGCCTGACTTTTGGCTAGGGACTTGCTCTTCTTATAAGCTTGCAACAGAACTTTATATTCATATATCAACTGATGAATATCCTCTTCAGACTCAGATGCACTCTCATCATTTGATGATGATGAATCTGATTCTGTACTGGCACAAGAAATTGAACTGAAAGAACAATGTTGTACCTTACTGGGTCCTGGCTGCTCCAGGATTTTGTCACTTTCTGTCAATGCCATTAGCCCTTGGCATTGACTGTCCTCTTGTTCATATATAGAATTCATAATCTGCATGAACTCTTCTTCTTCTTCCTCAGCAAACAGGCTTATATATGCCTCAGCATCTGACTCAGTTTCTGATGAAGATAAATCTGACAGGCTCTTGTCCTTTTTGGCAACAAAAGACTTTTCTTTCTTGCCCTTGTATTGAGTCCTTTTCTTGTCACTAGACTCCTTCCTCTTCTCTGGACAATCTGCAACAACATGGCCTTGTCTATTACAGCAATAGCATACTATTTTTGAAAGAGTTGCTTTGCTAGACTTAGTCTTTTTCCTGTCTTTCTTTGAAGACTTTTTATTCTGATAATAGTCTTCTTTTACTTGTGAAGTAGATGGCCTTGTCCTCCACTGTTTCTTCTTTAAGAACTTCTGGAAATGTCTTGTAAAGGCAGCAAAGTCCTCATCACTTTCACTGCTTTCAGACTTTGTACTTACTGACTCATCTGATTCAGTTTCAGCTACTTTTGGTGGTGGAGAAGGTGACTTACTTCTATACTTTCTGGGGGCTTCTGTTTTGAAGGCCACTGTCCTTTCCTTGTGTTCACTTCTTGTAGATTTCTCCTCTTCTTTCCTCACCATCAACTGCATCTCATAGGATAGCAGTTTCCCAAATAGAGTTGGTGGAGGAATTTCTGCTAACTTAGTCATTTCTCTAATGACACAGATCTTGGTGTCTCAATCTTTTGTTAGGGACCTTAGAAACTTATCATTGAGTTCATAATTACTGAACTCTCTGCCATAGGACATGAGCTCATTCACTATCCTGTAGAACTACTTATAACACTCAGTTATGCTATCAGCCTTACCTTGTCTAAAACTTTCATATTCTTGGTTTAGCAAGGATTTTCTGTCTTGCCTTACTTCTTCATAACCCTCCATATACACAATAAGAGTATCCCGCATTTCTTTAGTTGTCTTACACTATATCAAATTCTGAAAAGTTGCATCATCTATAGCACTCACTATAATGTTTTGAGCCCTTTTGTCCATGGTGGCTAGAACAATCTCATCCTTTGTCATTTCAGAGAAATCCTTTGGTGTTCTCTGATTTGCATCTAATACTGACACCTTCATGGGCACATATGGCCCTTCCTTCGCTGTGATATAAATCCTAGGGTCTGAGGCTTCCATAAAGAGTCTCACCCTTTCCTTCCAGATACCAAAGATCTCTTTCCTACATATGGGTAGCTTCATGGATCCCAATTCCTTGTGATTTTCAGTGGAACCCATGGTTCTTGATTTTCTTGATTCTGTAATTTGACTTAGACTGAATCTGCCAACAGGATCTACTCAGACAGTTATGTCCCTTTTTGAGTAACCTCGCTCTGATATCACTTGAAAGATATTGTACCTAAACACCTAGAGGGGGCGGTGAATAAGTGACTTGAATCTTTTTAACTTTTATGGCAGAATACAAAATCTAACACAGAATTCTAGCTACTTTATCACAGCTATCACAGAATATCACAGCACACAGTAGACACACAGTTTTATAGTGGTTCCCCAAGGTTTGGGTACATCCACTTTCTCCCTTCGCCTATCTAGCTGTGTACTAGATTCGGCCAAACTCCTCCACTATCTCAGAATCCAAAACAGGCTCCTACACCTCAGGCCCAAGGCCCTACAACTCAGCTTCTTCACAAAGCCTACACTCAGCCACCAAGGCCTACACTCAGCCACCAAGGCCTACACTCAGCCACAAAAGCCCTACACTCAGAGATTTCAATCTCCTACACTCAGGCTCTCAAGCCCTACACTCAGCCTTTATAATTACAGGCTTACAAAACTCAAATCCCTAAGGATCCTACAAGATAAAAATGAATACAATAATGTTAACTCAATAACTCAGAGAATAAGACTGATTCCTCTGCAGTTGATCCTTGATCTCTGCTACTTAAGATTCAGAATAAATCTGAACCCTTCTTCTCAGCCTGGTTCCAACGGCTGATTTCTTGGATGGAGCTCTCTCTCTCCAACTTCTTAGATCTGCACTTGATTCTTCAAGGAATAGCTAGATCTTCTTTGTTAAATACTTGATCAATAATCTGAACAACCACCTTCTGTAGACAGCATAAGCCTATTTATAGGCCTTCTTCATGGTAACCGGGTGGTCCGGTTCATAACTGATTTCTGACAACTCTGATAGGTGCTGTATACCGGCTGGAATGGCAGCTGTCAAGTCATCCAGTCAGTTCTTGAAAATTCTGTAACTGTCTCCAAGTGTCGAGACTGTCTGTCTTTAAGTGTCGACACTTATAGACCAAGTGTCGACACATGTTGTCTAAGTGTCGACACTAGCCTACAAGGTGTCGACACAACTCCTTGTGTTGTAGATTTTATATCTCGACACTACTTCTTCTTCATGTGTCGACACTGAAATTGAGTGTCGACACAAGTACTTGTACTTCAATATTTTGCTGAATTCTTCTAAGTGTCGACACAACACCTTTGTGTCGACACATCTTCATGTGTTGAACTCGCTGAGTGTCGACACTTCTTCTTGGTGTCGACACATGTCTTCAGTGTTGATACTTGTTGAGTGTCGACACATTGCTCTGGGTGTCGACACATTCTTCTTCTGTCGAGACTCTGGCTGAGTGTCGACACATTCTCTTAGTGTCGACACTTGTACTTAGAATATTTTTGTTGAACTTTGCTGATCTTTACTAAGTGTCGACACACCTCCTTGTGTCGACACTTTCTTCAAGTGTTGAGTCTTCAGCTGAGTGTCGACACATTCTTTCTTGTGTCGACACTTCCTTCAAGTGTTGACTCTTCTGTTGAGTGTCGACACATTGTTCTGGGTGTCGACACTTGTACTTAGTTTCTGCTGACTTTTGCTGAGTGTCGACACAGCCTTCAAGTGTCGACACTTTCTGGTGTAGACACAGTTTCACTGGGTGTCGACACAACTGCTATGTGTCGACACAGCTTCACTGCACTCTTCTTCATTGAGTGTCGACACGGCTCCTTGTGTCGACACTTTCTGTCTGGTGTCAACTCAGCATCCCTGGTGTCGACACAAATACTCCAAGTGTCGATATTGCTTGCCTGGGTGTCGACACAAGTCTTCTTAAGTGTCGACACTTTCCCTCTGGGTGTCGACACATGAACTTAGAAACTTTTTCTTCTTTCCTGCAAATACTTAACCTGCACAAGTAAACTCAAAACACATCAAATACATTTTGATATATATCATTGAGTTGGGTGAGGTTTCTTCAAATCAGGTACATTTAAACCAATGTACCCAACATAGTGGTTCTCCAAGGTTTGAGTATATCCACTTTCCCCCTTCGCCTATCTAGTAGTGTACTAGATTCGGCCAAACTCCTCCACTATATCTCAGATCCACAGATCTTACACTCAGAACGTCAAATGGTTCCTACAGCTCAGGCCCAAGGCCCTACAACTCAGTCTTCTCCAAAGACCTACACTCAGCCTCCACCAAGGCCTACACTCAGCCACAACAGGCCTACACTCAGAGAAAAAGATCTACTACACTCAGGCACACAGGCCCTACCACTCAGCCTTTATAATTACAGGCTTACGACTCAGATCCCTAAGGATCCTACAAGAAATTTAGAATACAGAGTATGTACCTACAACTCAGAAAAAAAGAGATGAGTTGACAGGTTCTTGATGAGTTCTTGAATGAACTCTGCTGAGATCAACCTCACTTGGCTTTCTTCAAAGCTTCTTGAATGTAGAACACAATAGGATTGATTCTCTGCAGCTGATCTTCAATCACTGCAACTTAAGTTTCAGATCTTAATCTGAAACCTTCTTCACAGCCTGGTTCCAACGGCTGACTTCTTGGAAGGAGCTCTCTCTCTCCAACTACTTAGATCTTCTGATCACTTCAACTGATTTGTGTTAATCTGTGTTGAATCCTTTTGATGTGTTGATCATCATCTTCTGTTGACAGAATAGGCCTATATATAGGCCTTCTTCATGGTGACCGGCTGATCCGGTTTCTAACGACTTTCTGACAACTCTGACAGTTGCAGTAGATCGGTTGGAATGACAGCTGTCATATCATCCAGTCATTTCTTGAAATATCTGTAACTGTCTGAAAGTGTCGAGACAGTCTGTCTTTAAGTGTCGACACTTGTAGACTAAGTGTCGACACAAGTAGACTAAGTGTCGACACTAGCCTTCAAGGTGTCGACACAACTCCTTGTATTGTAGAAATTACTTCTCGACACAGCTTCTTCAATATGTGTCGACACTGATATTGTGTGTCGACACAAGTCCTTGTTCTTCAGTACTTTGTTGAATTCTTGTAAGTGTCGACACAACTCCTTTGTGTCGACACATCTTCTTGTGTTGAATTTGTTAAGTGTCGACACATCTTCTTGGTGTCGACACATGCCTTCAGTGTTGATACTTTTGCTGAGTGTCGACACATCTGCTTGGTGTCGACACTTGTACTTAGTCTTCATAGAAATTTGCTGAGTGTCGACACAGCTCCTTGTGTCGACACTTTCTTCATGTGTTGAGACTTCTGCTATGTGTCGACACTGATCCTTTGTGTCGACACATTCTTCATGTGTTGAAACTTTGGCTGAGTGTCGACACATCTGCTTGGTGTCGACACTTGTACTTAAAATTTGTTGAACTTTGCTGAGTGTCGACACAGCCTCCTAGTGTCGACACTTTCTTCATGTATTGAGTCTTCTGCTGTGTGTCGACACATTCTTCAATATGTCGACACTTGTACTTAAACTCTGTTGAAGTTGTTGAGTGTCGACACAGCCTCCAAGTGTCGACACTTTCTGATGTAGACACATTTCCTCTAGGTGTCGACACTGCTTCTAAGTGTCGCCACAGCTTCACTGGACATTTCTTCATTGAGTGTCGACACAACCTTCATGTGTCGACACTTTCTGTCTGGTGTCGACTCTGCA
Source organism: Platanthera guangdongensis (assembly GCA_039583875.1). Taxonomy (NCBI): domain Eukaryota; kingdom Viridiplantae; phylum Streptophyta; class Magnoliopsida; order Asparagales; family Orchidaceae; genus Platanthera; species Platanthera guangdongensis. Next base: position 10,319,898 of record CM077163.1, read on the forward strand.
TCCCTGGTGTCGACACAATTACTCCAAGTGTCGACACTGCTTCTCTGGGTGTCGACTCAAGTCTTCTTAAGTGTCGACACTTTCCTTCTAGGTGTCGACACATGGACTTAGAAACTTTTCAGCTTTCCCTGCAAATACTTAACCTGCACAACTAAATTCAAAACACATCAAATACATTTTGATGTATATCATTGAGTAGGGTGAGGCTTCTTCAAATCAGGTACATTTAAACCAATGTACCCAACAATCTCCCCCTATTTGGAGAAGTCATAACCCTTTGTCAATGATATACACCATACATAATAAAATCACAGTATGATGTACAGCAGGATTATGTAACAGGGAAAATTCTAAACATGTAATAAACAAAACATGTATTCACAGATATCTCAGAACAATTATGTAATAGATTTATCACACATCACATTGTTCTAACAACTTTATCATATTCATTATACAAAAGTTTACAGAGCGTTTAAAATCAAAATATTACAACTGTAAATGAAAGATAAATTCTATTCTATTTCTGCTCAGCCTCCTTGATAACTATGCTCTTTCCAGATTGTATCTTTGCTTGCACAGGGGCTTCAACATCTTCAGCAGCAGCAGGCTTCTTGTCTTTAAGATCCTTCTTTTTTAACTCTTCAACTTTAATCTTCTGCCTTTCAAAGTAATGATAAGTCTTGAGAAAGTACTTGCTAGGCTCCTGGGCAGTAGGAGGTAGCTTTCTCATCTTTGCCTTTCTTCTATACTGCACAATGGCTTCTTGTCTGTTCTCATACTTCCTCCACTCCACATCAGAATACCATTTGCCTCTGTCCACAATATTGTCTTTGGCAGCCTTCCATGCAGTCAGAATGATATTCCTGGAGGTGGGGCTCCACTGTTCAAAATCAGGCCTTTATTCAGCTTGCTCTCTGAACCTTTTATTAGACAATATAGTCTCTTGTTCTTTCAGCAACAAAACTTCTTGTTCTTTTAGTATAGCCTCTGGCACAGGCTGAACCACTTTCTCTATGATGACATTGTGCTTTCCCTCAGGTGGGTTATACATTGATTGTATATCTACATGGATCATATCAAAGTCTGGTGGAGGATATATAACTTGAGCTACTTCAGCTTGCTCCCCTCCAAGATAAGCAGGATTAATCCCAGACTCTGTAACATTATCATCATCACATAATGGACGATATCCAAGGGTGGCTCTGATGGAATTGGAAATCCATGTTGCATGATCAGAGCCTGCTTTGACTAACACCCTCTCCCCCTTTATGACTTCTCTTTCCATGTGATCCCTTAGATCATCTTTCTGAAACCTTATTTGGGCATCCAAATAGTTTATTCCATCCTTAAAGCAAGGTTTCAACCTTTGGAATTTTGCAGTGATCAGCTTCTGAGAATCTTGAATTGCAGAAGTTACAGCAGTTAGGCTCTCTTGCAGTGCTTTGTCAAATTCCTCTTTGGCAGTGGTCAGGGCTGCATTTTGGGCAGTTGCTATATTCTTAAGTTCAGTGACAATTGCATTGTGGGAAGCTGTCAAATTATCATTCATTCTTATTTGATTCTCCAGAACATAGCCTTGCTTTACTTGAAGTTCATCCACTTGAGCTTTGATCTTCTCTTGATGAGTGGCTAGATAGACTACTGCATTCCCTCCCTTATGGAAGCAGTCAGTCATCTCCTTCTTATTTAGATTCATTTCAAATCTAATGGACTTAATATCTTGGGCCAGATCAAACTGTAAATACTTATGCCCCTCATCCAGATATGTTTCTATTGCTTTCCTTTGCTCATCAAGCTTTATCTGCATTGCAACCATCAGAGAACTATAATCTACAGATGGTGCTGGCTGTGGTGTAAGCTGTGGTGCAATGGTTTGCAGAGCTTTCTTATAATTTTGGCTTCTCCTCTTGAAGACTTGAAACTTTCTCTTTTTAGCTCTGGCAGCCTCCTCATCTTCAGAAGCAGATGTGCTTGCAATATCAACTCTGTCCTTAGGGCTTGGAGGTAACTCCTTCTGCACTTCAGGTTCCTTCCTTGCAGTTTCCTCAACAATAACTACTTGCTCCCCCTCAACATGAGCCTTCTCCCCCTCAGCAGCAACACTTTCTTTCTCAAAGTCTATTTGGAGTAGGTCAGGGAATAGCTCTTCTAGGATGAATTCTTGTGGAGGATGGGGTGGAGAAACTCTTATCTCATCTGCAACTTGATCAGATATCACTTGATCTGCAACAGATGTGTCCTTCATGACAACATCTGAGGGTTGACTATGAAACTGAGGTTGTGATTAACATCAGATAATTTGTCAATTATAACTTCATTCTCAATAAGGAAATCTAATTGATTAATTTCAGTGATAACCTCAAGAATGTTTTGAGTGGCTCTTTCACTTCTAAGGGAGTAGGCTCTTCAACCAGTAGTGACTCCCCTGGCTAGAATCCTGGTGAAGAGGGCTAGCTGTGGTAGCTCCCCTGCCTCTTGCATCATTTTGTCTAGCTAGAGACTTGCCAGAATTCCAGGTGTTCTTCAGCAGAGTAACACTACTTGTTCCTCTGAACTGCTTGATGATTCTTGAGCCACAGGGGCTGACTTCTTCTTCTTCTTTAGGGGTGTTACTTTCTCAGGAGTGAGCATCTCCTTGGTCAAAACTCTATCCCATCTAGAGAAGATTATCATGTCCATTCTTCTCATGTGGTTGATTTTTGATCCTGCAGCTTGGCTCATTACTTCTGATATACTACCAGCCAAGTAAAGACTTAGAATCCTACCAAATTGGGTTTCTTCAGGCTCTCCTTTATCTTATCAAACAATACAGTAGGCCAATCAGTTTGTAGGGTGAAGATAATCCTTGTCACTTGGCTAAAAATATGAGCTGAAACTCTGTCATGCCCTCCAGGCTTGCACAGGATCACCTTGCCAACAATTTCAGAGAGAAATTTACCGTGGCTGTTCATTCCCTTTCTGTTGAATATTGATCCAATTTTCATCTTGGAATCCAGTCCACACCATGTTAAAGCTTCTCTGGTTTAGAAGCAGAAACTTCATCTTCTTCCTTAGTCCTTCGTAGGTTTAGTAACTTTCTCAAAAACTCTTAGGGTGAGACCTCACCTTTTCTCCATGAACGCTTGACTTTATCTTGAGTCCAGATTCGTCTAGGGGTTGCCTCCATTCAGAAATTCTAGAAACTTCTTCTATTAATATCTTGGTTGGCTATGAAACAAGAAAATCTAACCCTGAGTTTGCAACTAGGGTTACCACATCCTTGATCTCTGGTTCTGCGTCATCAAACGCGTGCCGCACCAGTTCATATCCTTCATTCACGTTCTCTTCGAGCTTGAGCGCTATTAGGGTTTGAAGAATTTGAATTGAGAGAAGAGAGATGTCAACACACAAGTTTGGTCTCGAAACTTTAGTGAGCGTGTCGACAGACAATGGCGAAATCCTATTTATACCTTTCTAGGATTGAAGATGAAAGGGCGCGTCTACAACTTTCATGTTGAACACTTTTTCTAAAATGTCTATCTAAAAATTTAATTTTTGGGTTGACAGTATCTATCGAGCTGCCAATAGTTATATTTTACACTGTCATTATCTTGGAGCTATCAATATCTATATAGGAGCGCCCAATATAAATAGGGCGCTGATATTTGCAGGCCTATAATCGATATTTGCAGCCCTTGGATATTTGCAGCCCAATGATAGATATTTGCAGGCCCGTCGGATATTTGCAGCCCTTTTTAAAAAGTTTATATTTGATTTTCTTTTATCTTTTTTTTCTCGTTAATTGCTAAAACTAACAAACCCTAATTATACATATTACATTCGAACAAAAACATAAATTTTATCATTCTAACAAAAATAAAATGACAAAAACTATATTTTCTTCATTCAGCTCCGCTATAGCAATGAACACATATCGTTCAACCGGAATACAACTTCCCCAAAATAAACACTGGCCTGCACACAATTAAAAAATGATTTTATTTTAGTATTCTAAAACGAAATTGCTATCATAAAAAATTTTTTGAAGTTGTCGAAGATCTTACAAAATAGATATATGAATTTTTCTGATACCCCCTGATAAAATAAACGTGAATGTAGTGGATAGCCAACCTACAAACAAATTTGAGTATATAAATTAAAACAAGGGCGCCCGAAAACAATTATGTATAAAATAAATCACACATGAACAAATGCATACCTTTCACATATTCTGAATACGTGTTATGTAAGGAATTTCCATTCTTCCGCTATGTCTTTACGGACCCTCGACCATACCGGAAATAATGTTGGTAGCGGACAAATCTTCTTCATGGATTTTCAAAAGAACAAAATGATTGTATTAACAAAACAATATTGATGACCCAATTCTAAATCAGGTGGCGGCGCTAATCAATGGAAGAATGTGAATGATTGTCTCCCTTT